>JASAOG010000150.1:287500-517500 GCA_030265305.1 Biomphalaria pfeifferi
TGGGTACCGACCCCCTTGGGGGTCGATTGACGATTTGCCAGGGTCGCCAAAGACCATCGAAAAAGTGTCTTGTTATTGTCTATGTATCTATTGCTGTATGTGTGTGTGGGAGGGTCGCAGCAGAGTGGTGGATTGTAAAAAGGGGTCGCCGAGCATAAAAGGTTGAGAACCGCTGCTATAGAGGGACTTTTTATGGTCCGACAGTTACGCTGGGCAAGGCACGTATTCCGTATGGGGGAAGAACGTATGCCAGAGGCAGTCTTTTTTGGTGAGCTAAAATGTGGTCGACGTAAAAGGAGATGCCTCACGGAAACGCTTCAAAGACCAGCTTAGGCGTCAACTTGCCTTACCTGGCATAGAATTGAGAATCTGGTTACATGCGGCTTCAGAACAAGATGTAACTCACAAAGGCCGCGGGATAAACATTTGTGACCAAAAGAAAATCCGCTGCCAAGGACAGACGCAGACGGCGAAAAGAAAAACTTAATCGACAACCGCGGACAATGGTTATTCTTGCCCTGAGTGTGGAAAAATATGTAGGCCAACACTAGGGCTGCGTACCACGGAAAAAGCTGCATTCCTCATTAATCTTCGAACCAAGACAAGCATTATTATTATTATTATCTTTCACAAGCACATAAAATACATATTTCATTCCTTTGATAAGCAATACCGAAAATTGTCAAATTTATTCTCTTCAGCTTCTGATTGAAGATATCATAAAAAAGACTTAGTAAACTTTACATCCCGGAGTCACTAGGGGCGCGAAGGTGACACCGAATCTAGTGACGCCACGGCGTCACATCAATATTTCTTAAGAATGTGCTCCTTAATTACCGCTTCAATTGTTTTTCCCCTCTGTCCATAGCGTCCCATTGATCAACAGAAGGACGACACAAATAAATCTATTATATAATAAAAGCCTATAATTTTTGGAGCTCAACATTTCTACATTCAGAAAAGTACATTTTTTTAAAAAATTACTAGCCGTATATGACCCGCCCACGTGCGGGCCTGGGTATTGGTAATATTAATCTAGCGGACTGGATTCAATCTATGTCAAACAGGGCGAATGCTCCCATCCCATGTTTTATTTAAACCACGCGAAAATAGAAGTAGAGTTTGAACATGGATTTACCCGTTTAGCCGACATATTCATATCAAATATAAAATATTGCGAAAAATGAATTTGCACGGTTGGTATAAAAGCTTCGTCCTTTAAAAGCATTTTTTAAATATATTTTAAAGGAACAGTACACATACACTTCGGTTTTTGCCATGGTCTAAGGAACATTTATGTCAAGTTTTATCAAGTTCGGTCAAAAAGTTTTGATTTCGGGACATACATACAGACATAGCTACATATGTGCATAGGTTTTATACATACATACATACATACATACATACATATACATGTACATACATACATACATATACATATACATACATACATACATACATACATACATACATACATACATATACATATACATACATACATACATACATACATACATACATACATACATACATACATACATACATACATACATACATACATATACCTTACATTCAATTATATTGTAATAACTTAAGTGAGGCAACTCAACGAGACAAAGACATTTATTCACACGACATCACAGGTACACAAAACAACATCTATCTTAGGCACAATCTCTCCATATTGGCTCTTTACTTGGGGGAAATCGTTCTCCTCTGCTAATGTTGACATCCTTTCCAGTCTAGTTTATTACAGTGCGCACCTTCTAGCTTAGATGTCGATGCGAATGGCAGAGTTATAACATTGCCCCCTTCTTAGAGCTTTTCGTCCCGAAAAGAAACAGTGCTGTGGAGGTTTGCCAGTTCAGGTGGAGGTCGATCGGTGGGAGCCACAGACGGCAGGGAGCCTGTTGCCCACGAGGCCATCTTCACAGTATTCCGCGGCCGTCGCTTCCTTTTCTTCCAGTTGGCCAGTCTACGCTTGAGACGATGTCGTGGTCGCTGCTTTGACTTCATGACGATAGTCTCTGATGCCAGCCTTTTAACACAATAAATGGAGGTTGTGGCGATTACTGTAGTTTTAAGACGCCAAATCAGCGGACGTTTTCCATGGACGTCTCGAGACACAGTTGTAGGCCCACAGGTAGCCATGGTTTCAAACACGTAGTCGTTCTCAGCCTCATCTGTAAGGTATGCAGATGAAGCACCCCTGTAATGTTCCATAAGCAAATGTTCATCCATCACTGCATCAGGTTCTGCAAGAATTAATTCACCATCGTTCAAGTCACTCTCACTGATGTAGGCAGAAGTACAAATGTCTGTTAAGTTCAGACCTTGTAGCTGGGTTTCTTGGCATGGGCACTGTCCCCGCAGGACGCCGCATACACAGTTCATGTCAATCGCCTGGATGCAGTTGCTAAGTATGGAGTTCTCTCTTATGCCGCTGCCAAAGTCAAATTCGTTGTTTCTGCCTCGGCCATTGTTGGGGCCCGTATTCGCAATTTCACCCGACGACATCCAAGGCAAGGAATCAGAAACGGTCTTGAGGCTTTTATGGTTTGAGTTCTCATCAAAGGTACTGACAGATGAACAGAGGTCTTTAAGGTCCACAGCAGAAAGCTTGGATGCAGATCCAACGTTGTCTTGATCTGTCCGGCTCGTTGCAGGTAAACCAGGAGCAAAAGTTTCAGGCACATAACAGACTTCTCTAGTTTCTTCATTTGTTTCTTTTCTTCCAATTCTGTATATCCCATTGAGATCGCCGCAGCAATCGCTGTCACGTTTCTCGCCCTGAAAGTCATCCCCGCCAGACTTGCTCACAACACAGTCACAGACGGCGCTCCATTCCCCAGCGCCTCCATCACCACTGTTTGTGCAGCCACAGTCCTGACCAGGTAACTGCTCCTTACCTAACGAGTTTATTCCTCCTTTTGCTTGCGACACAATTTTATCAATTTTGGTCTATTAGGCCTTCTACTTGCAAGACACTTTCATCTACTTTGTTCCACATCATGCTCCTCGTCATATTACAGATCATGTTTAATTGTTCATTAAATGCATTCCTAAAGTCCTGGTACTCCCCAATGACCTCAACAATCCCAGATTCAATTTCAAATTGGTAGGTTTCCGGAATTTCTTCTTCATCAATCAAGGCTTGCCGGAGAGAGGCCGTGAGCGTTTCTCTACTACCGACGGGTTTTAAACCTCGGTACTGAAGCTCTTGTCTTAGCTCTTTAATTGAGAGCTGATGTAATAGCTTCAAACATGTCATTGTAATCAAAGCCTACCTCCTCTCGTTGAGTTGCCTATAATCCCACTTCTGACACCAATTGTAATAACTTAAGTGAGGCAACTCAACTAGACATAGACGTTTATTCACACGACATCACAGGTACACAAAACAACATCTATCTTAGGCACAATCTCTCCATATTGGCTCTTTATTTGGGCGGAAATCGTTCTCTTCTTCTAATGTTGACATCCTTTCCAGTCTAGTTTATCACAGTGCGCACCTTCTAGCTTAGATGGCGGTGCGAATGGCAGAGTTATAACATTGCTCCCTTCTTAGGGCTTTTCGTCCCGAAAAGAAACAGTGCTGTGGAGGTTTGCCGGTTCAGGTGGAGGTCGATCGGTGGGAGCCACAGACGGCAGGGTGCCTGTTGCCCACGAGGCCATCTGCACAGTATTCCGCGGCCGTCGCTTCCTCTTCTTCCAGTTGGCAAGTCTACGCTTGAGACGATGTCGTGGTCGCTGCTTTGACTTCATGACGATAGTCTCTGATGCCAGCCACTAAACACAAATGGAGGTTGTGGTGATCACTGTAGTTTTCAGGGCCGCTGTTTTAAGACGCCAAGTCAGCGGACGTTTTCCATGGACGTCTCGTGACACAGTTGTAGGCCCACAGGTAGCCATGGTTTCAAATCGCCTGGATGCAGTTTGAGTATGATTTGAGTTCTCATCAAAGGTACTGACAGATAAACAAAGGTCTTTAAGGTCCATAGCAGCCAGCTTGGATGCAGATCCAACGTTGTCTTGATCTGTCCGGCTCGTTGCAGGTATACCAGGAACAAAAGTTTCAGGCACATAACAGACTTCTCCTCTTCTAATGTTGACATCCTTTCCAGTCTAGTTTATCACAGTGCGCACCTTCTAGCTTAGATGGCGGTGCGAATGGCAGAGTTATAACAATATATTAGATTTTAAAACATCAAATAGAATATAAAATTTACCTTTCTTGAGTTTGGATACTCTATCGTCAGTGCTCTTTGGTTTGCAACAAGCTAAAATGGAGGTACTCATCGATCTCACTTTCTCCTTTAATTAACCTGATGATAAAGTTGTTTTTTTTTAAGTTTACTAATCTAAGTGCATTATAAATAAGCTAAGCAACAGGTTTGCAAAGCAGCAGGAAGAGTCACATTAGTTTTTATTTACTTATGGAATTCAGGTTTTGCGTTGAGATTTTGACGATGCCTTCTATTAACTAGTAAGTCAAACCTGTATAATGTCCTTTGTTCCTATACAAATATAAATACAGTGTATATTTTAAATAAACATCTCTTATAAGTGTAGTGGTAGGAGTCGATAGAAAACAAGAGAAGAACAAGAGAATAATAGGAGCCCCAAGATGAAAGAACATGATAGAATTAGGAGATATAAGATAATAGAGATAAGAGTGGATTAGGATACACCGACAATGGCAAAGTGGAGGACCTTTGAGGTCGCTTTCTCTTTCCTGCAGCACTGGCCTACAATGTGAAAATGTTCCGTTTTTATTATGCCGTTTCATGCTAAGGCCTGTTATCCAGCAATCCAATTTACTGCTTGAATATCTTCTGACCTACAGGCCCGAATTGCACAGTCTACAGCAGACCTTTCAAAACTTAAAATAATATGGAAAGACAAAGGCTTAGAACTCGGCACCAAAATCAGACTGATGCGCTCCCTGGTCATGGCCACATTTTTATATGCTTGTGAGTCTTGGACGCTGACTGCAGAGCTAGAGAGCAAGATCCTAGCAATGGAATTGAGATGCTACAGAATGATCCTAGGCATCACATTTAAAACCGCATCCCAAACCATGAGATTGGAGACAGAGTTACTGCAGCTATTGGACCCCATGATGACCTGCTAACTATCGTAAAAAAAAGAATGAGCTAAAAATCTATGGCCATATTACAAGGTCTTCGGGGCTCATAAAGACCTTCCTTTAGGGAACAGTTCCAGGAAAAAAATAGAAGAGGCAGACATAGAAAGCGATGGGAGGACAACATAAAAGAATGGACGGGCCTGCCATTGAAAGAAGTTCTAACAACTGCAAAAGACAGAGAGGAATGGAGGAAAACCGTCGACAAATCTTGCATGGTGCCCCAACTGTCCAACAGTTTAAGAAAGAGGTAAAGATACGGTAAAGTTAACATCTTCTGGTTTAAACACGCATACAGAATCAAAATAAAAGGGGTATTGATGTGAAATATATTTAAATCCATTTGTTTAGCCAGTACTGCAAATCCAAATCAGGATAGAATTATTATGTTTTCCCTAATAACCTGTTACTCAGTGTTCCTCGAAATCTTTGAAAAAGTGTGTTTCTCTGAATCACGCAGTCACAGCACAGCAAACACGGAAACGCTCTCATTAGTTCCAATGTATTTTTCTTAAACAGTGCACCAGGTAATGACGTTTAAAAATGTGGTTGCAGTTTTCAGAGCGCGCACACACAAACGCACACACTTTAATTCTTTTTTGTTAGGTCTTGTGTGAAGACGTCTTAAGAATCGAGTTGTTGTATTGGAACGTCATCGGCGTCAATATTCCCTATTACATATGTTCGGCATAAATACTTGTTTATACTATTTTTGACAAATGATGGCCTTTCTATCGAAAACAGTATTTAGCAAACGTCATTTCTAAATGTATTTATACATTATGTCTAGAAGTCCATTATGCACTCTTCAGCATCTGTCATCTCCATTTCCTACCTGCCATTACACCTGTCATTTATTCCTGTCATTTCTTACCTGTCATTTCCTACCTGTCATATCCTACCTCTGCGCAGGGTAATGTTGGCCATCCCCTAATATAAATATAACCAAATTAACAAGTAATGTTACTCCATATACACACACACACACACACACACACACATATATATATATATATATATATATATATATATATATATGGAGGCGCGGTGGCTGAGTGGTAAAGCGCTTGGCTTCCGAGTCGAGGGTCCGTGTTCCAATCCTGGGAATTTTTAAATACGGGATCTTCGGGCGACTCCGAGTCTACCCAGCTCTCACATTAGCTGGAGAAAAGTACAGGTGGTTGATCATTGTGCTGGCCACATGACACCCTCGTTAATCGTAGGCCACAGAAACAGATAACATTATCTGCCTTATTGATCGCAAGCTGCAGACCCCCCACCTTTTCTACGGGTTCTTCTATAACTCACAGTGCTCGGTGTGAAATAGTGGTGGACTGGAAATCCAAATCTGCCCTGGCTATTCTTTACAATCCACCCCATAAATGGTATATCATATGACGGGATTTCACTTCTAGATCTACCTGTCCTCAAAATCATTAGGTTAAGTTTGATAATGTATCGATAACTGTACGAGTGTATATATTAGACTCTATATCTTTATAAGAAATAGAGTCCTTATTTTGCTTTTTGATCACTCAGTGTGTAGGCTCCTAAAAGGATGAAACCTTCTAGTAGAACTGTCTACGGGTGTAGGCTATTACATTATTTTTAAAATTGTGTTACATTAAATTATTATTACACTGTAAATTCTTTTTTTTTAAAACACTTCACTCAGAGAGTCCCTTGTATAAGAGCATATCATAAACACTTTTAACAATTTGATATATTGTGGCATACATGCGGCCCTTTCGGTGGCACAACCGGTCCACCGGGCATTAGCTCAAACGCCCATATAGCCAGTCCGCCTCTGGTGTGAAACATTATTTTAATCATTAATTAGAGTACCGCGTTGGAGCAGGGGTTGACACTTACCTAGGGAATAGTCAACACATGTGAAGTTACCAGACTCTATATAGAATATTTTGTGTTCCTCTTGTTTTGTCTGTTTTGCATTTGCTAAGAAATCAAATGTTTATGAAATTAGCAAACGAAACACATTTTAAGCAAATCACCGACACGTGTTATTTAAGGTATATTTATTACACAGCTGTTCTATTGGTTAGCCAATACACTATAGCACACAAACAGCCTCAGAATAATCATCACCGCTAACAAAAAAGTACAATGCACATGTTTTAACTTGGCCCACTTGCACAGATTGTAGATATAGGTTAGGATCAATATGAGGTGAAAAGTTATTTTAATCAATACATTTTTATTGATTTACTTTGTCACAAAGCCGATTGAGTGTGTGTTGTATGGTTATGTGTGAGTTGTATGGTTGTGTGTGAGTTGTGTGGTTGTTAGTGAGTTGTGTGGTTGTGTGTGTTGTGTGGTTAAGTGTGTTATGTGAGAGTTGTGTGGTTGTGTGTGTTGTGTGTTTGGGTGTGGTTGTGTGTTATGTGGTTGTTTGTGAGTTGTGTGGTTGTGTGTGAGTTGTGTGGTTGTGTGTGAGTTGTGTGGTTGTGTGTGAGTTGTGTGGTTGTGTGTGAGTTGTATGTGAGTTGTGTGGTTGTGTGTGAGTTGTGTGGTTGTGCGTGAGTTGTGTGGTTGTGTGTGAGTTGTGTGATTGTGTGTGTTGTGTGGTTATGTGTGTTGTGTGTGAGTTGTGTGGTTGTGTGTGAGTTGTGTGGTTGTGTGTGGTTGTGTGTGATATGTGTGGTTGTGATGTTGTGTGTGAGTTGTGTGGTTGTGTGTGTTATGTGGTTGTTTGTGAGTTGTGTGTGTTGTGTGTGTGTTTTGCGGTTGTGTGTGAGTTGTGTGGTTGTGTGTGAGTTGTGTGGTTGAGTGTGTTTTGTGGTTGTGTGTGTTGTGTGTGTTGTGTGGTTGTGTGTGTTGTGTGTGTGTTTTGTGTGTGAGTTGTGTGGTTGTGTGTTATGTGGTTGTTTGTGAGTTGTGTGGTTGTGTGTGACTTGTGTGGTTGTGTGTGAGTTGTGTGGTTGTGTGTGTTTTGTGGTTGTTTGTGAGTTGTGTGGTTGTGTGTGACTTGTGTGGTTGTGTGTGAGTTGTGTGGTTGTGTGTGTTTTGTGGTTGTGTGTGTTGTGTGGTTGTGTGTGTGTTTTGTGGTTGTGTGTGAGTTGTGGGGTTGTGTGTGTGTTTTGCGGTTGTGTGTGAGTTGTGTGGTTGTGTGTGTGTTTTGCGGTTGTGTGTGAGTTGTGTGGTTGTGTGTGTTTTGTGGTTGTGTGTGTTGTGTGGTTGTGTGTGTTGTGTGTGTGTTTTGTGTTGTGTGTGTTGTGGTTGTGTGTGTTGTGTGTGTGTTTTGCGGTTGTGTGTGAGTTGTGTGGTTGTGTGTGACTTGTGTGGTTGTGTGTGGGTTGTGTGGTTGTGTGTGTAGTGTGTGTGTTTTGTGGTTGTGTGTGAGTTGTGTGTGTTTTGTGGTTGTGTGTGTTGTGTGGTTGTGTGTGTTTTGTGGTTGTGTGTGAGTTGTGTGGTTGTGTGTGCGTTGTGTGGTTGTGTGTGTTATGTGGTTGTTTGTGAGTTGTGTGGTTGTGTGTGTTGTGTGTGATTTTTGCGGTTGTGTGTGAGTTGTGTGGTTGTGTGTGTTTTGTGGTTGTGTGTGAGTTGTGTGTTTGTGTGTGAGTTGTGTACTTGTGTGGTTGTGTGTGAGTTGTGTGGTTGTATGTGTTATGTGGTTGTGTGTGTTGTGTGTGTGTTTTGTGGTTGTGTGTGTTGTGTGGTTGTGTGTGTGTGTTTTGTGTGTGAGTTGTGTGGTTGTGTGTTATGTGGTTGTTTGTGAGTTGTGTGTGTTGTGTGTCTATTTTGTAGTTGTGTGTGAGTTGTGGGTTTGTGTGTGTTATGTGGTTGTTTGTGAGTTGTGTGGTTGTGTGTGTTGTGTGTCTGTTTTGCGGTTGTGTGTGAGTTGTGTGGTTGTGTGTGTGTTTTGCGGTTGTGTGTGAGTTGTGTGGTTGTGTGTGTTTTGTGGTTGTGTGTGTTGTGTGGTTGTGTGTGTTGTGTGTGTGTTTTGTGTTGTGTGTGTTGTGGTTGTGTGTGTTGTGTGTGTGTTTTGCGGTTGTGTGTGAGTTGTGTGGTTGTGTGTGACTTGTGTGGTTGTGTGTGGGTTGTGTGGTTGTGTGTGTAGTGTGTGTGTTTTGTGGTTGTGTGTGAGTTGTGTGGTTGTTTTTGAGTTGTGTGGTTGTGTGTGTGTTTTGCGGTTGTGTATGAGTTGTGTGGTTGTGTGTGTGTGTTTTGTGGTTGTGTGTGAGTTGTGTGGTTGTGTGTGAGTTGTGTACTTGTGTGGTTGTGTGTGAGTTGTGTGGTTGTGTGTGAGTTGTTTGATTGTGTGTGTGTTGTGTGGTTATGTGTGTTGTGTGGTTGTGTGTGAGTTGTGTGGTTGTGTTGTTTGTGTGAGTTGTGTGGTTGTGTGTGAGTTGTGTGCGTTGTGTGTGCGTTGTGTGTGCGTTGTGTGGTTGTGTGTGAGTTATGTGGTTGTTTGTGAGTTGTGTGGTTGTGTGTGTTTTGTGTTTGTGTGTGTTGTGTGGTTGTGTGTGTTGAATGTGTTTTGTGGTTGTGTGTGAGTTGTGTGGTTGTGTGTGAGTTGTGTGGTTGTGTGTGTTATGTGGTAATTTGTGAGTTTTGTGGTTGTGTGTGTTGTGTGTGTGTTTTGCGGTTGTGTGTGAGTTGTGTGGTTGTGTGTGTTATGTGGTTGTGTGTGAGTTGTGTGTGTAATGTGGTTGTGTGTGTTGTGTGGTTGTGTATGTTGTGTGGTTATATGTGAGTTGTGTGTGTGTTTTTGGTTGTGTGTGAGTTGTGAGGTTGTGTGTGAGTTGTGTGGTTTTGTGTGTGTGTTGTGTGTGAGTTGTGTGGTTGTGTGTGTGTGTGTGTGTTGTGTGGTTAGGAATGCAGTCAGTCTACTCTAATAGATTCCAGAAGAGGTTCTACACTAAGCGTATATAGAAAAGGTGATAAAGGACTATCCTGCCGTACTGACCTCTTCAAAGACATACTCGGACAAAGGGAGTGATTTATTGTTGACTTGTTGCTCCCGAGTGACATAGTCTAATAAACCCCAGTAAATAAGAACCAATTCTACTCTTGTCCAACACTTGGAACAGAAAAGAATGGTCAACCCGATCAAAAGCCTTTTCTCGGTCAATGGACAGAAGGTTCATTTCAAGAATATTATTTTCAGGATTACATCAGACTTGGTCTTGTCCACTGAGTTGAGGAACTAGTGGTTTTAATCTAAGAAAGATCATTTTCATTGACAACTTATAATCAGTATTCAATAAAAAAAATGGGTCTGTAGTCATTAACAGAGGTGTTGTTTTCCGACCTCTTTGGTATTAGTGTAATGTGAGCCTCATTAAACTGGGCAGGAAATTGTCCAGACTGTAACGCAATACTATACACTCGCAAGAGAAGGGGGCCTAGTAAAGGCAAAAACCTCTGTAAAACTCAAATGTAATAGGAATCAGGAGATTTGTTGTTTTGTGTTAAATGTAGAGCGGTTTCAAGTTCCACCAATGTAAAGGGGGATTCTAAAAGTTCTTGTTCGAACTCCGGTCACTGTCTACAATATTTGAAGAACCCCTTCTGCATTTCTTCACCCGTAGGTTCATGGCTATATATTTCTGTGAAATGACGCGTAAACGCAATGATAATCTCCTCCTTGTTCTCAGTAAAGTTTCCCTTATTGTCAATTATCTTGTCTATTAATCTATTCCTCTGAAAATTTTGCTTGATGGATAAGAATAACTTATTACGACATTTATTTACATTATAGTTTTTACAGCGGACTTCAGCTCCCCTATAAATAAAGTTATTTAATCTCTCCAACACTAGAAGTATGTTAGTTTTAAGTACCTCATCATCTGTGCTCGAGAGAGTACGTTTAAGTCTATCCTGTTCCTGCCTTCTGCCTGTCTGTATCAGTGTAGTTAACATTTGGCTTTGCTTCTTGACGGATGCCTTGAGTAGTGTCCCCATGTTTCAAAAAACATTTGGTACATTTATGTCCTGCGAGCAAGCGCTGATTAAATAAGATCTACTCCTTGATGATGGGTATTACCAGGAGAGAGTTTTTAAACTTCCTAAAGACTGTTCTTCTTCTTGGGTTAGTTGTCCCTTGCATTGGAATCGCTTTATGGTCTGTGAAGTTCAGTGTCTCTTCTAAGTGAATTACCCTGTTTAGTGTACTCTCAGCTGCTACATATAGTCTATCCAGCAGGGATTCAACTGCATGGGTTCTATATATCATAGTGGTCTCAAGACCCACGGGGTACACTTTCCTATATGCGTCAACAAGGCGAAAGCCATGGATCACGTAATCTAAATAATTTGCTGTTGTTACTTCCAGGTGTTTATTTAAACTCGATCTGATCCGCATAATAAAAACATGTTTCTGCTGCTAGAGAAATAACTTTAAAATTATAGTGCTAAAAAAAGTACAAACTTCATCGCATACTTTTTAAATTACATAATTAATCTCATGAACTATATTTTGTTTACCTAATACTTTCTCCATCCGCTCTCCTCCATCCCTTGGTGTGTTGTTCCGTTGGGGCACCACACAAGATCTACTGAACGTCCTTCTCCATTCCTCTCTGTCTTTGGCCTTGGACATAATGTCCCTCAATGGTAGGCCGATCCTTTATATTGTCTTCTCATCGCTTTCTCTGAGTGCCTCTTTTTTTTTTTCCTGGTACTGTTTCCTAAAGGAAGGTCTTTGCGAGCCCTGAGGACCTTGTAATATGGCCATAGGATTTTACTTAATACCGGTACATCAAATGGCAATTTATTTTGTTATCATCTACAGATTAATGTCTCCAATGGCATTATTGAGAAAATAAAGTGAAACATGGGAAATGGAAATGAATAGAACCACGGACAACCTGGCAATGACGCATTTAATAAGTTAATGTCTGGCTTGACTGTCCAGATTTCTCCAAAAGAATTACTCAAATCACTATACCAAACTTTTCCACAACAGAACACTTCGCACATTCTGAGTATTTAGCGGAACAATTTGATTATTTTTTAGAAAAGTTAGTTTACGTGGCAGCCTACTTGTTAATTAATCCAGTAGTTCGTGGAACACCTGTTCAGGCCTCGCGGAATACTAGGGTTGCACGCAACACATTTTGGAAATACTGCACCAGAGTGAAATGGGCCTGTAATAAATATAAGGAAATGGGAAAATAAACCTATGATCCCTTAAAACTTGCTAAGGTAGACAATCGCGTTGAACTTAATTGCAACTCTCTATAGTGCCAAACAAAGTTGCGTCCCTTTCCGTGAATTTCATGTGAATTTGTTTGGTTTCATCATAATAATATACCAATGTTTCGTTTCGCGAACTTTTAACTATCTTCTGTCTTCTGCTTCTCCTCTGTCTCTCCCTATTCTGTCTCTCTCTATTCTGTCTCTCTCTTTCTGTCTTTCCCACACTCTCCCTCTCTTCTTACTCCCTTTTTCTCTCTTCTGTTTCTCTCTCTTTCTCTCTTATGTCTCTCTGATTTCTTTCTCCCTTTATTTTGCTTGTTGCTTCTTATATTGCTGTCTGTGTCTTGAAATGAGTTTCCTTTATTGTTTGTAACGTTGGATTCTATTGGACAGTACGCACCACTGTTTTCTGATTTACGATTAAGTGCCATAATGTGTGGCCTTTTATGAGTCGTGATGTAGGTTTCTGCTATAAATTTTGTTTCATGGATTAGCGAAGATGAGCGAAAAATAATGACTTAATATATAAGCAAAAAATGTTTTCATTCCTTTCTAAGCTAAAGAAACATTTTGGATCGGAGTTTGACTTTTATAAGTTATTTTAAGTTTAAAAAAATCAAAGATTTAAGGAGGCGATTAGTTGTTTCTTTACTTGACTACAAACGCCTTTGTGAAGAAAAAAAAAGCTGGTGACTTTATAAAGTAAATTATCGATATATTTAAATTAAGTTGCGTAATGAGATCCTAGATTAGAAACAAACAGACTTTTAAGCTTCACATCGGTGTTGGGTTTTATTCTACTAGATCTGGTGTCAAGAGAATAAAATTGATGAAAAATAAAAAAACAAAAACATCCTTTGGTTTTGTTGCTGGGTCGTTGTTTTAAAGGTCACAGGACATATTTGGAAAACAACACTCCGCATTTTATGGAAGTTTTCGGTCTTGGCAATTTGCTCCAATACTGAGTTAAAACAACAACTGGGTCTGAAACTGTAACTGGAATATCCATGGGACAATGTGGGGTTGGCCAATTGTCCATTCTCCACCATCTACAGAGCTCTCCAAATGAAACTATTTTGCAGTAGAAAGCTTAAGGTTGACTCTGTCCTGGGTATATCCTGTGGAATCGTCACATCCTGGATCCAGGCCCTTCACGCTATCACATTCACCAGTTCCAGAAAAAAGCTTCGTGATGGGTTTATATCCAGTAGTAGAGCGTAGTGAGACATAGACCTCTGTCTGGAGTAGTGCAGTCCAGACCTCCGTCACAACGCACCTAGAGATGGGGGGGGGGGGGGGGGGGGGGGAGAGAGAGCTCCACTATTATCCGCCTTAGTGAAATGCAATTGAAAAGGCAGTGGGGTTATTTATTACTCTTGGTCATTTCCAAGCCCCGATACCCACACGAGGAAGTATCGCCACAAAGTGGAGGTTTGGAGTCAGAGTTTTCCTTCTCCTAGATGGGTTGTGTTATTTAGGCTGACGTGCCCCATCAACACGAAGCTAAACTGGTTTTGAGGCGCCAGTGTTCCGCCTTTCATCCCTTCTCCTGTCAGTTTGTAAGAACAGGTTCCGCCGGATCTTTGGGAAAATCACACGTGAAGGCCAGGAGCTGGATTTGACTGTCAGAGGCATTTAGAGACGCAAGCCTTGGGAGCAATTCTCGGAAAATGGGAGCTTATCCCCACTTTCACCCCCGGCATTGACAGTCCTGGCTAGAAGAAGAAGAAGAAGAAGATTCTACTCCTAGTATTAATACTTGGTATCCGTCCTGTCTTCATTACCCAGCCCTGCAGTTACCAAAGTATGCAAAGTATTAAGTCTATAGAAATCTATAGCAAAAAAGGATTCGTCTTCTGCCATTGCCTTGGGTTTTCCTGGGTATTATTTATCCCATATAGTGGGGTGCTGACGCCAACGTCCGGAGCTAGAAAATCAATTTTAATTAAAGTCACGATCAAACTTGACTGTTTATAAAAATGCTTAATTAGCAGTTGTTTTGAAGCCTAAAGGTTTATTTTATCGCCGCTTTAGAGAGCTACTTTAAAAATACGTGGAGGAGCTTGAGGGTTCCTTTTTTTTCGTTTCTTGAAGGACTTCTTCAAGGTAAGATTAGTTAAATAGATCTAGTTGTAATAATAATACCAAACCAGACCATCATTTTACCTTACAGAGAAATGGGGAAAAAAATTGACTTTTTTCCTAAAAAAAAAGGAAAATAAATTCTGAACATATGTTAAATTTGGCTAGGAAACTGAAGTCACAAAACATTTACTTGGAAAACAGTATTTGGTGTTTCCAATGCAGTGTATAAATAAATTTAAAAAACAAGCGCAAAGTATTTTTAAAAATCTAAGGGAAAGCACTCCGCACTTACAATTACATCTCTCAGTAATGTAGAAGCTAATTCCCTTAATCGATATTTCCGAAAATAATTAATTACTAATAATTCATTTATTTGCTGGTTAATTTTTAAATTAATTAATGTTTTGTTATTTACAATAACTAATTGTTCGAAGTTTCTATTTCATCCAAGAATGGGGTGTGGGAGAAATAACGTGTTCAATTAGCTAAGGGGACGAAACCCTCAAGATTTAGCCGTACCTGTGAATACTGAAGGATTCATTTTCCTCATTGATATCAAACAAAATAATTAGTTACCAGTTATTAATTGAGCAATTAATTTAATATTGTGGAACGTATCAACTTGATCCGAGAATGGGTGTGGAAGAAAAAACGTGTACAAACTTTTTACCAGACAGACAGACAGACAAACTGAGTTGGCATAAGTTTTTAGAAACTTTAAACTTTGTCACTAGCCTTGAAACATATAGGCTGGCCTATGAGATATTCTTTCTTCGATAGTTTTAGTGTGCAATCTATAGGGATGATGTGACAAGAGGGACAATAAGGGTGGCTACCTTTATTTTTTATGAGAGTTAGCCCCCTTTATTACTTGATTTAAGTCCCTGTCAGCTGTTTACAATTGCCACTTCCTCTTCAGTCTCTGAGCTGACCACTGTACATTATTGTGAACTAAATCTCCATAATGTTTATATGATAGTTTTGATGTTCTGCTCTGACTGTGTTAATCAAGAGGAGTGTGCCACATTTTGGGAATGTATCTTTCACTAACGAGCTAAGTAGACTTCATTTATTTGTTGTTAATAAGTTGGTTTATGTAAATATTATGTCTACTTAGTCTCTTATCCTTTCCTGTATGTGTTCTTTTTATAAGGACCAGATTTGGGTCGTATGTAAAAGACCAAATTTTGCCTTGAGAAGAGACAGTTGTGTATCTCATTGACTATTTTGATTCCTGTATTATATTATTGTTATCCATTGTTTGTTTTGAACTGAGATACTATTGGGCCTCGGTGATGGCAGTTCTATGATTATGTTGAACTGAACCGGCCCTACTATTTTGACTTTTTCTTCATTATTTGACTTGCCTTTGTTGGCCATTATACCCATTTTCTTTGAATTATTTTTCTTTTGTTCTTAATAAACTCTTTATTAGTTGTAATGAAATCTCAAAGTTATTACTTGTATGTCTTAGTAAGTTATATATCTAGAGGTTATAATTAATAGCCTGGGTAGTCTAATTTGGGACCACAAAATATCACTAGACTAACTTGCCAGTACAGCAGAAGTCACTGGTCTTATGACCTATTCTATTACAAGGTCACAGATGGTAAAGAACATCATGGGAGTTAGGGAATAATGAAATCTTATCTCATAAAATATAGACGTTATAGGCAACCCATTCCATGCTCTAATAGAACTAGGGAAGAAGAAGCATTTGTACATATTTGTCCTAGCATATGGGGTATGGTTTGTACTGTTATCTTTGTGTCTTTCTGAATCCTTTTAGATTTTGTTTTTGTATTGAAGATTATGGTTCAGTGTTTTATGTAGAATTGCTACTTTACTATTACTTACCCAAATGATAAAGTGTGATCCTCAGTTTTGAAAACATCAGTACAACACTATTCCCATACGCCAAAAAGGAGATATTTATTCTTTGCAATTATTATATTTTGTGTTACGTCAGGAGATATCATTAAATGATGACGCAAACATCTTTTTTTTTTATTTTCAAATCTTTTCTAGTCGAAATCTTAAACGAAAAATAAGATACGTTTGTACGAATCCAAAGCTACAAATAAAATCAAGGGATAAACGTTTTCGAAATACCAACGGACTGGAACACAGCTTGTACTCTCGTCTCTTGTTCTCTGATCAAACTGAAATTTTGCACAATATTTCTTTGTCGATGACATTACACGAATTAATTGTTTAAAAAACAACAACAACAAATAGTTGACCTACTAGTGACAGTTAATAAATTTTTATGTAGAAAAGGTAGATAAATCTTGCAGTATCAAGAGAGAGATGTCTTGTTTATTTTAATACAATTTTTTTTCCCTATTTTGCTTGTAAGTTGATTCATTTTTAACAATAATACAGAGCCTAGGCTTATTATATCTAGATATCTAGAATTCGTGAAAAGATTTTCATGTATAGGTTATATCCGAAAAAAAATTAAAAAAAATAAAAGTACATCATCATTATCTTTGTTTATAAGAGATAAAGTTGGCTGATAAATATTTTCTTCCTTTAGTAACTAGAAATCTAGAGATAGTCCCTAATCTAATGTTAGTAACACTTAGGATAACCTGCTGAACAACAAAAAAAAAACAACCAAGATTACAAAGAGAGTTTAAAAATACACACACACAAAATACACACGAAAATACTTTCAATAAACATGAGACTATGTCTATCTTATCCTATATAATAAAGACGTTACTTCAAAAAAGAATAAATAAATAAAGATTTGGTTAAGGGAAGAATTGGAGAAGAGAGATCTAAATAAACTTTAAAACTTATTTTCCTGTGACCTACAGGTTATGATTTATTGTCACACGTAAGTATAGATCATTATTACGAGTAGCTAAACCTCGAATTGAAATATATTTTACATTGTGCAGCTGATCTCGTGAGAGGGAGCAGTGAAGAGCTATTCAACTAAGGGACATAATACAAATATGTAAATAAAGAAATGTGAAATACATTTAAGTTGCTAGGGAATATCTTTATTATGCATTCAAATTAAGTTTAAAAGAAATTAATTAAACGTCCTTCAATTGGATAAACATATATTAAAAAAAAGTAGCCTAGTACTGAGTTTCTAAAATAAAATCTCAAATTTAATTCACAAGAATTTAGTTTATTGCTAACAATAGAGTCTTCTGGTGTTTTAATTTCACGTCATATATTTCCACACATGAAGTAGATTCCAGTGACAGTTACACAAGTTTATATCCAGACCGAGATTTGCAATTTGGTTGCTAGGTCTGTAAGACACTTAAAGGTCCTTCTCTAATGCCTGTAGGTAAGATGCTAGTCGGGAAAGTGAAGGCAGATGGTCGTTGTGCTGACCACACTATTTTTCACCGTAAGCCATGTTACTCGAAGTAGCCTTATACCATGTGCCCTATGGATCGTGAGACCTGACAGGGAACATTCCTTTACTATTTTGTCTTGTCTTTTAATAACAATATCAATAAATGGATGTATAAATTAAGAGATATTTTTACATGGACTCATATACATAATATCTAGCTTATTGATCTATCCTGTGTGCAGAATATGGAAGCTATGATAAGCGAATTATTTTAATAAACTATTTCAGTGTTTCCCAAACTGTGTTTCTCGGGTGTGACCCTAGTGTTCCCCGTGGCCTATGTAGGTGTTTCACAAAACTACTGGTTTAATTAACTCGTAAGCCACCAAGTGAATTATTCTCTGTAATAAAATAAGCAAAGTGTTCCGCTAAATACTCAGTATGTGAAAGTATTCTGTTAAGGAAAAAGTTTGGGAAACACTGAACTATATAAGAGTTTTGTGTACTTTCAAGTACTGTTAATCGAATTTCTAAGTTCTGTCTTTTGCACCACAAAATAAGAGTTGTTTCCCTTTGTTGGTCACTATGATCTCTAAATATGTCGTCCTTGACATTGTTTTTTTTTTTAGTCTGTTTATTTCAAAATCTCTCTCAATCTCTTTTCATTTTCTTAATTTTTCTTTAGGTTCCATTTTATCGCCAACACATTTCTTTCTATCATTTTCTCTTCTTTTTCTCTCTTACTGTATTTTTTTTTTTGCTAAAGTTACGTAAACGGGATCTTAAAAATCCAAGTTTAAACCAAAAAATCAGATTACTGTGACGTGTGATTAACTTTTACTATGAACAATTCTTATTACCTAAAATATTTAACTTTTTACAAAGCTTATATCAACTCACTCTGTCCGTCTGTCTGTCTGTCTGGTAAAAAGTTTTTACCCGTTTTTTACCTCCGACACCGAATCTCGGATCAATCATTTCTTTTACCTGACAACACAAGAATCAATTTTAAAAATAACCAATTAGTTAATTAACTTTTGGTAATTACGTTTTGTGTGTGTGTGTGTGTCTCGAACAAAGGAAAGAAATTGTACTTGACTAAATAGGTGGTATAAGCTAAATTAGTCCCCTTTATATGTCGCAGCTTGAAAGTAAGTGAAACAGAAAATAGATAAATAATAACTATACAATCATCAATTTTTATAGAAATCTCACTAGCAGAGTGGTTAGAGTGTCGAAGGAGGCTTCATTCATGGGTTCGAATTTAGATCGTTCTTGTCCCCCCCTCTTTTTTTTTAAATAAATGCTTAAGAAAACGATTATGCTAAAATTCATCCAGATATCCCTTTCTTTCTCCCCCCCCCCCCCCAATTCTCCATTGGTCCAGACAAGTAAAAGGATTATATCCTATTGAGAAAGCTAAAAGCATGAAATAGCGCTAAATAAAAACAATTGGTACAAATATTTCTAATCACACAGATTTATTGTAGTTGGTTTAGATCTCTTGAAAGTATTTTTTTTATTTATTTAATGGTATTTTTGTCAATGGATAATGTATATGTCTTAATCATATAACTTGTAATTTAGATAATAATAAACTAAATATTAAATCAAACAGGGCTGTTGTCCTGGTTAATACTCTACTTGTCAGCTTTTGACTTGTACAACTTTTTGTTTAACAGATCAAAGAGTGTTCAATATGTTTTATGTCACTGTGGTCCTGGTTGTAATCGGTCAGCTAGTCAGCGCCGATCTGAATCAGCAGTTGGCCCTGTCAACAGCATGTTCAGACTTTTCCCAGAAACTTTATCAGAAGATTTCTGTCAAAGAGTTTAACTCTGTGTACTCTCCCTACAGGTGAGTTGATGCTACTCTAATTCTGTGTAGAGAGTAGGTATCGTCAAGAAATTTTTGAAATAGATTTATTAGAACTATATTGTTTTGGTGTTTTTTTGTTTTTTTTTACAAAGCTTCTATCCACTCTCTCTGTCTGTCTTTCTTGTACAGAGTGTGTACATATTATTTCTCCCACACCCATTCTCAGATTGAAACTTCGCACAATTATTTATTGGTGTAGACATTTACACGAATGAATAAAAAAATTTAACCAATTAGTCAAATTAATTACTGGTAATTAATTATTGTTTGATACAAACACGAGAAATTATTACTTCAGTATTCACAGATATGGCTAAATATGTAGTACTTTATCCCCTTTGAAAACGTTACAGGTTATTTCTCCCACATCCATTCTCGGACCAAGTTTAAACTTTAAACAATTACTTAGTGTACTTTAAAAAATGAATGAATTTAAAAAATTAACCAAATAGTTAATTGATTATTGGAAATAAATTATTTTGTGTGATATCGAATAAGGGATGTAATTAGTGCATTATTTGTAAATATAGTTTCAAAGACATAGCTTTTTCTTTATTAGGCAAGTTTATAAAGGAGTTGTTATATTTTGCTTGGTTAAATTTTTAATGAAACTAAAAGCAACTTTTCTTAGCTAGAATAACCGGATCTATACAAGTTGTTGTGGTTAAATGACATGTTTATCTTGCTCGCCCCTCTCCCTTTCCGCCACTCATTGTCTAGTGTTGACACTCGGTCCTTGGTTTGTAGCTTCAATCAGCTTGTATAGTTAATTCAATGTAAGCGTATTAAAGCCTTAATTATTGAACTTGCCCTAAACTTGAACACATTTCTTTCTAAGCAGAACTGAATTTCTCTTTCATTAACAAATTTTCACAGCTTTCAACTTCAGTGTTGGTAAATGTTGAATCACAAGGGAAATAGTACGTTAAACAAGCTTAAACGCACTAAAAACAGACCTAGACCATCTCGAGATTTCATCATAATCTAGTCGGCCTACACAACCAAACTATCTGCCCACCTTTTCTTATGGTTACATCAGAAACATACATATATACTCCATAATGCATGCATGGAGCTTTTATAATTTAGAAATCCAGGGCCGGCTTTAGAGTTGATATGGCCCTAACATATTTTTTATATTGAGTCCACATATCATTGTCATATGACCTTAAACTGATAAACAAGTATATAGGTCATACAATTATAACTTATTATTTATTATTATTTAAAACAAAATCTATTCAACAATATTTGGCATCCCTAAGAAACTGGAACACTTAAGTCCAGTAACCTGTACGTTATTCCAGCACTGCAGAGTTCTGAGGCCAAGTGGATCTAGAGTCCTAGACTATTCTAGACCCATTGTACTATCCCTCTGTGGTAACTAAATATCAGGACTGCGGAAGACATAGCCTTAGACTGCACTAGTTGGAGAGATACGGTGACCAAGAAAACTATGGAGAGTGAAAAAACATGGGCCTCAGCTCTGGAAGAAAAGCGTGCCATAAAAAAAAATGCCCGGCTCCTTTAAAGCGAAAGCCACCCTAACCTGCGATATATGTGGACGGGAGTGTCTCTCCAAAACAGGGCTCTACAGTCACATGAAAACGTGTTGAGACTGTAAGAATTACGACCGCCATCTGTTCTTCTTCTTTGTATACCCATTTCTATTTATCTTTTTTTTCCTGTATCAAAATGAACGTGTACAACCATCCACACTCAAAAGTACAAATACTTTAATGAAACCCTAGATCTAGATTTATAGATTTATAAATTTAAACTTTTTACTAATGACTCCTCTCTTTTTAAACTTGTCAGCATCCATTCAGCATTGACGATGACATCACTTGGTGCAAGGGGAAATACCGCTACCGAGTTAAGCAGAACACTATCTATTACTTCCCTTGGTGATTCGGTGCATACTATTTACAAGGAACTTATTCAACAGGTAAACATATAACTTACTATTTTATATGTCGTTAATGCTGCTATTGATAATGCTACAATTTTCTAAACATCGAAACTCATTTCCAGTACATATGGAAAGTTTGTTAATGCAACAGTGGAATTGAGTGCTTAATACTATATATGTCCATGTACTTTTCGAAGATAAACCAATATCCAAAGAAAATTAAAGTTCCCCTTTCAGACTTTGAGATCTATGCAGCGGATGTAGTAACGGTCATCTGTTGCTGTGGCCCACGTTTAACGAGGATGTCATGTGGCCAGCACAGCGACCAACCGTCTTAAATTTTCCCCAACTAATGCCAACTAATTAGAGTTGGGTGGACTTAGGGGCGCCCTAAAGATCCCGAAATAAGAAAAAATCCCAGTCAACAGGATTCGAACCCGGAGCTCATAAAGCAAGCACTTTGACGCTCATCCACCACTCCACCAATGTCCAAAGTATTCCGGTGATATTTGTTAGTTAAAGAATGAACAAAATTACTTTTTTTCGAAATAAAACATTTTAATTCTCAAAGTACTAATCCGAAATATTGAACACTCTACTTACACAAAATAAAACTTTATTTCAATAATGGATTCTCTAAGTATTTAGCATGAAGCTTACAACTTATTGACTGATGTATCTCTATATAAACTTGTCTTCTCTGTTTATAAACTCGGCATTCCATTTGCAAACTCTCCAGCGGGAATTAAAGTAAAAAACTTTTCATTTCTAATTAACTCCTTTTCAATCTGTAATCTTCTGTTTAGAAATTTTTTAATTTTTTTTTTGCGAAGCCAAAGTTTAAGTAAACTTCCTGTTTACACTTCTCTTGGGACCACGAGATGCGTGCATCACGTAGCAATGAGCTAGCTATTGCAGGCATGTTTAGTTCATAAAGTACGTTAACCAAAGCGCATTATTACTAAAAGTTAAAGAACAAATCTTTCAAATCGTTTCAAACTGAAGGCTCTTCACTAGCACTTTTCGCGTGTAATGGAATTCCATTTTCACGGATGTATGTAACATTTCAGAATTTTCTACTACAATTATATCTCACTACAAGAATCATTATCATATTATTATCTTCGTAGTATAAGATTTATTTTTACTAAAATTAGTTCAAACAACGCATTTGTTTTGATTTTTTCAAATCAAACAATAAAACATTAAAATGCCATTTCATTGGTTAGACCAATATTAGAATATGGGTCATAGATCTGTGAGATTTATGACAAACAAATATTTACATTCTACTAGAGCAAAACCATTAGTAAAATCACTAAACTTAAAAACATTCTAGAACAGAAGACTAATAATAAGGCCTATCTTCGAGTCCGAAGATTAATAAGAAATGCAGTATTTTCCATGGCTACCCAGCCCCAGCCGTGACCTACATATTTTGCCACATCCAAGGAAAGCAGAAGACTAAAGCTTAGTAATACACATTGTAAAATAAAGAAAAACTAGTAAAATACACAGAAGACACAAAGATAAGTGTACTTTTCTTATTCCATATGCATGGACAAATTGATACGAGTGCTCCTAGTGCCATCAAGCATGGAGTGGGCTGCATGAATACCCCAAAAAACAACAACAAACAACTAATTAGCAAAGTTGAACCCCTTAGCATGCACGACATAAATAGGCATAGGACTTAATTATCTTGAATTATTTTGAAGGAATGTTTGTTATTCATAAGATAATATAAGATAATATAAGATAATATAAATACCTCATTAAAAGACGTTGTACTATTATTAGACTGATTCAATTCACGATTAAAGACCTTGTTTGAAAATGAGCACAGATAACCGATAAAGATTTCAAACATACAAATACATTATTAATATCTGTTTTTAGCTATTAAGCAAATTCTTTTAAAAAAAAATTAAACATAAAGTATTTGATTTTACTACCGCCCAGATTAATGGAATAAGAGACGTCCAGACCTACACAGCTAACGCGATATTCCTGAATCCTAGGTTTCAAACTGCCCCATCGTTCATCCAAGGCACCTTGAATTATTATTTTGCTAAGACTGACAGCATTAACTTCGCTGCTGCCGGCGGACCTGAGAAGCCTATCAATGATTACATCGCCAGTAAAACCAACAACATCATTGTCAACACACTGGCTCAAGGTAAACAATTCAATCATGACTTATTTGATCGCTGTACCTCAAAAAAAAAAAAACCCCAGACGCTTGGTTTTCTAACTCACTTCTACAGCTGTAAACTTCTTAATAACACACAAATATCGTCGTTTCCATAGGGATGTAAAGTTACAATGTTCAAGCTAAATATGGGTTTTAAAACTTAATGAAAAGTCGGTGTCTTAGATTGCATAGATTAAGAACGACTAGATTATTTCAAGTGACCATGAGAACCTTTGTTTCGACCTGCACTTTTTGACAATCTTCTTGCAGACAAAGCAGCGACTACCTGGGGTCTATTTAAGTTGTTTTTTGTTGTTCTTTTTTTTTGGGGGGGGGGGTCTCATATGTGTCTCCAAAGACCTGCGAGAGAGCACTGCTGTTGTCTGTCTCTCTGTCTATCTCTCGCTACCAGTAAATATGGTAAGTGTAGGTCCTTATCGGGAACTAACCAACATCTTCACACCTACTTCACTTTGCTTCAACTAAGACTTGCTACCACTACTTACTGGCCAAACTCTCGATCTATCATACAACCTTACCATGGGTGTAGCCAGGGGGCGATTCGGATGTAGTCCTCCCCCCCCCCGCAGTGGGGTGGGTCGGAATTTAGTGACTGATTTTTGGCTTTTATTTTTGTTTATTTAGTTGAGATTTCAATATTAAACCATCACGTGGCCCAGCACAGCTAATGGGGTTTTGAGTTTAAAACCCCCTACCTGGGGGTTTTGAGATTCTATAAAACAAATACAAAATAATAACGACAATCCCCAAATTCCAAGAGCACAGCTAAGGAAGGTTTTTTTTTTTTTTTTACGATGAAACCCCTTCTTCAATATAAGACTAAAGCATACATCAGTCACTAGATTCTGTGAGCGTAACCAAGAGGGTTTTTGTGTTTAAAACCCCCTCCAGTAGGGTTCGAACCTAAAAAATACCTCTTCAATATAAAGAAAGCAAATTACACACTCAAAATTTTATGAGCGTGCCCAGGAATGGTCTTGAGTTTAAACCCCCTCTAACAGAGAGCTTTAAATTTAAAACCCCTTCCGATGGTTTTGAGTTTAAAACCCCCTCTAGCGGGTTTAAGACTAAAAACCACCTCTTCAATATAAAAAGAAAGCAAATTACACACTCAAAATTAAATGAGCGTAGCCAAAGGGGGTTTTGAGTTTAAACCCCCTCCAGCCGGGTTTGAAGCTAAAAATACCACTTCAATATAAAAAAATGCACATTTTACACTCAAATTTCTATGAGCGTATCCAAGGGGGTGGGGGTGAGTTTAAACCTTTTTCCAGAGGGCTTTAAGTTTAAAGATGATTTTGAGTTTAAAATCTCCCTACAGATAGTTTTGAGGTTGAAAACCCCTCTCTTTAATATTATTCTAAAGCAAACTACAGTCACCAAATTCCATGAGTTTTGAATTTGTTAAAAAAGCAACTCCAGAAATTGTTTAGTGTAACACCCCCCCCCCCCCCCCCCCCCCCGCCGGAAAGATGATTTTGACGATAAAACTTTCCTTTTCAATATAAAATCTGAAACAAACTACAGTCACTTAATTTTAAGAGCGTAGCCAAGAGAGGTTACAAATTTCTACCAGTCGCTAGACTCCATTACTATAGTGCAGTGAATAGTCATCTGCCGAATTTAAAAAAAAAAAAGACTAAATGTGGCTCAACAAAAATGGCTAAGACGGATTTTAGGATTCAGTTATAGAGATCGGCCTCAATCAAGGAAATCGACCCCTTAGTTAAGTTGTGATAGAGCGTCGCTGAGGTTTGCGAGACATGTTCTCCGACAAAATGAATTACGCATAATAAGAGTTGCGATGACATGGAGGCCATTACGGGAAAGCGCCAACAGGGTCATCCTAGTTCAGCTTGGCGCCACACTTTCATGGAGGTCCTCATAGAAGTGGACACCAGGTGGGAAGAGGCTTCAGACATTTTCAGACATTGCCAGTGGCAGATTTTGTAAAGCAGATATCCGCCCAATGTGCCGAACGGCGCGAGAGGATCTCAGTCTTAAGTTAGTAAAAATAACAGATTAGGCTTTTGAACTAAAAATTTTAATAGCCGAATAATGCACTGTAGATACCTCAGAATATAATTTGGCTTTAAATACCGGAAATAGTGCTTGGCTGCGCTGGGGGAGACTACGGTGCTCCCCCAGAGTCCCTTTCTGGCAAGGGCGGGGTGTCTGCATTTTTCCAACTAACTCCAGGAAGAACCTATTCTAGGGTACAATAAAAGTCTTCCGAAAGAATAGTGGTCAGAATGTAATAAAGATCTATTATATATTATTATGTGGCGCCGGGGTGGGGGAATCCTGGTTACGCCCATGAACCTTACTCCCGGTCAAACCTTACTTCCGCTCCTACCTTACTTCCGGTCATACCTAACTCATGCTCACTATTTACACTTTCAAGCTCTGCATCCACTAAATTCACGAAAGCACAAGTCACAGTAAGTGAACAGTTTTGCCTGTGACAATATATGTATTCATCTTTTCATTTAGGAACCGTAACTCCAGCCACTGCAATGCTTTTAATCAACACCATCTTCTTTAATGGAACATGGGAAACATCTTTCAAAGAAACCTTAACGAAGAAAAAAGATTTCCGCCAATCGATCAGCACGGTCAAGATTGTGAGTTGTTGTTTTTTTTTGTCTATTCAGTAACGACTTCTTTCCCAGCTGAAGCGAGTGCGAATTGGCTTGATTCTCTTCCATAGCACCTTTCTTCAGCCTAGGTTTTTTTTGTTCCCTGCGATATGATGGTGTACCACATACTTCTGTCTCCCAGGAGGCAGGGTCCATGTTGGAGCTTCTTAGGGAGACATTTAGGTTGTCCATAGAGCGTTTTCTTTGACCAGCTTAGAGATCGCATTTCAACCGTTAGTGGACCCTAAACGAGCCTTTTAGGCAGGAGCGTAGCTAGGGATTCGCCATCATTTTTGGGGGCCCTTCATTTTTGACATTCGACATCATGAGACGAGATAATGGCGTAATGTTGAATATTAAATGTAAAAAGAAATGTCAAATACCCTCGGGGGGGGGGGGGGTTCAAATTCATCCCCCATCCCCCACCATAGCTACGCAACTGCTTTTAGGGGTGCGGGGGTTGTCTTTTCAGCACATGTGGCCAGCCCATAGCATTTGTGACCGCCGCAGAGCTCTCTTTGTGTGATTTAGTAAAAAAATGGCCATCTTTTTATAGTGAATGTTGGCCTCCATTAGTCATGGTCTAGGGCTTATTGAATCTTTTCTAGCCAAGCTTGCAATCAGGGCCGGCTATAAGAGAGGGCAAACAACACCAGTGCCTCCACAATAAATGTGCCTCAACAATAAATGTGCCTCCACAAAAGAGAAAAATATATCCAAATTTCGGCAGGTCAGAAACTGGCAGAAATGTCGTGATTAAGAAGTGTACGCTTGTAGCGCGCTGAATAAGTAAATACGGCTTCGGATTTACGCCAGTGCGTCTACTAATGGCCTTACCCTCCACAAACTAAAAAATACAGACTTTTTGTAACTAAATATGTGTATTTAATAATTGTTTTGTTAAAAAGAAGGTGAGATTATCTATCTATCTATCTATGTATAGGTTTCAAAAAATTGTAGGGGCCTCCACATACTTAAAATCCGGTCCTGATTGCAATGCCGCTGCCGTCCATTTGAGCTCCATGTCATCGGATACAATAACAGAACTATTGAAGTGACTAGATATTAAATGTTTTATTGTTCCTGATCAGGTGGACATGATGCTGGATAATGATAGAACTTTGAATATTAAAAGAGATAATACCATTGGCGTTGATGTTGCTGAATTTCCTTTCAAAGGAGGTAGATTTAGTTTTTACATTGCATTACCCCAGAGCGCTGAAGCCATCACTGAACTAGGTAAGCATTATATTTATATCATTAAACTTATCAGAATCTGTCTTATAATAATAATAATAATAATAGTCTTTATTGTCCATATAGAAATTTAACTTACAATGTGTGCACTACACCAAACAAAACATTGTAACTAGAAAGAAACAAAATGTACATTCACACCAGACTCACTCATAATCTACATGTGAAAAGTTTAAATCAAATTGTTTTTTTTTAATGATTTGATTGCCAGGGGAAAAAAAGAGTGTTTGTGTCTGTTTGTCTTTGCTATCGGTGTCTTGTATCTCTTTTCTGATGGTGAAATCCAAAATCCTAACCCAAAGGGGGATTTATTATTCCGAATTTGTGAAGGTACAAAAAGGACTTATCGGATTGAAAATCATTGGTGTACAAAATGAACCATAATGGCGATGTCACAGCCCCCTGGGGCGCCCCTGTGTTGACAATGCGTGCATTTGATATTGCATTGTTTACCCTAACCCTCTGAGGTATTAGGATCAAAAATTTATTAGCCTATAGTATTATATATGGACTTGTCTTCAACGCTTTCATTTTGTCAATAAGTAAATGAAGTTGTATGATGAGAAATCAACAAAGAACAATCTTACATAAGTGTTAGGTAAGTCCAGATGTTTGTAGACACAATTTAAAATATTTAGGATGGCAGCGTCTACACCATTACCCTTTTGGTAAGCAAATTGTAAAGGGTCCAACTTACTACACAGATCATTCAGAAGAAACACTTTAACCAGTTTTTCTAAACATTTAGACACAATGGAAGTATCTTATCTTATATAATACAGACGTTACTTCAAAAAAGAATATGATTACGTCCTACGCGTCATGCATTTAGTCATGCATATTAACCAATGACTTAAATTCTGCCAAGTCACTGGTTTTTCTGGCTAGCTCAGGCAACCCATTCCATGCTCTAATAGCACTAGGGAAGAAGGAGTATTTGTACAAATTTGTCCTAGCATATGGGACGAGGAATGTGCCTTTATTTTTGTGTCTTTCAGAGTATTTTATTAAATTTTGTTTTTGTATTTGAAGATTATGGTTCAGTGTTTTATGTATAATTGCTACTTTACTTTTGAGTCTTCTGTCCTGAAGGCTTTCTAAATTTAGTGATTTTACTAATGGTGTTACCCTAGTCAAATGTGAATATTCGTTTGTTATGAATCTCACTGCTCTATTTTGTGTCTGTTCCAGTTTCTTAATGTTTTCTTGAGTTGAGGGGTCCCACACGGTGGATGCATATTCTATTATTGGCCTAACCAAGGTTAAATAACATTTTAGTTTTATGTTCTTATTTGATTTATAGAAATTTCTTTTAATAAATCCTAATGCTTTGTTGGATTTTTTTTATAGTTTCATCAATATGCGGATTCCATGACAGTTTTTCATTTATTATAACACCTAGGTATTTTGAGTTTTTAGTCTGTGTTACTGGTTTGCCATGAATAAAATAAGTGGAATTAATTTGTTTTAGTTTTTTTGTTACTCTTAACAACTGACATTTTTCTGGGTGGAAAGACATGCTCCAATTTGATTCCCATTTCTGTAATTCATCTAATTCTCTTTGTAAAATATCTGTGTCTTGTGTTGTTTTTATTGTTCTATATATTATGCAATCGTCTGCAAATAATCTGACTTTTGTTCCTGAACTAATGCAATTTGGTAAATCATTTATGTAAATTAAAAATAGTAGTGGACCCAAGACTGTTCCTTGAGGTACACCTGAGTTTACTGTTATTGGTGTTGATTTAGAGCCATTTATTATTACAGTTTGTTCTCTCCCTATCAGAAAATCTTTAATCCACTGATGAAGTGGACCATTAATGCCGAAATATTTTAATTTTTTAAGCAAACTATGGTGGTGAACTTTGTCAAAAGCCTTGGAAAAATCTAGTAAGATAGCATCTATTTGTTCACTATTATCTAAACCTTTTGAAAAATCATCAATTAGTCCTATTAGTTGTGTTTCACATGATCTATATTTCCTAAAGCCATGTTGGTATGGGGTGAGGACATTATGTTTGTCTAAGTGGTTTATGATATTGCTACATATTATGTGTTCTAGTATTTTACATGTAAAATGTAAAATTTTAAATGTAAACATGTAAATTGAAACAGGTCTAAAGCAAGAGTTCCACACAGATGGTATCTCGTGGTTTAGTAATGAAGTGGAAAAAATCTCTAGGAAAGGGTCAGCTAGTTGTTTAGCATATTCTTTTAAGATTCGCCCTTGTATACCATCAGCTTTCAATGGGTTGACGATTTTGAAAATGTTGCAGACTTGCTCTTTAGTAATCGCTAATTCTAAACAGTTGTTAACTTTGACATCCTCCAGTGCTTTGAGTTTTAGAAAATTAAAATCGTTAGTGTCGAAACGACAATAGAAATCATTTAACTCGTTGGCTAATGTCTTGTCGTCTTTCGTAGCAAGATTATTTTTACTTTTGACTTGTGCTTCTGCCATTTTGTTCATGATGCCCCACGCCTGTCTCATGTCATTTGTCTTAATCGAGTCCTTGGTGCGGTAATTTGTCCTCCCTTTCTCAAGAACGACGTTGAGATTTCGTTAGAGCTATTTTCCTTGTCTGTCCATCGCCACTCATAAATGCTCTTTTCTTTTTTGATGATTTCCCGTTTTATTTTTGCAATGACCCATGGTTTGTTGTTGGGGTATATCTTGATACTCTTAGTACTGATACACATGTTTTCACAGAATTTGATGTAATTCGTCACTGCTTCAACCTATTCTTCCAGATTTGAAGTGGTTTCTGTAAACAAATTCTACTCCATGCTGTCTAGACAACCCTGTGGTTTAAGAATGCATCTGCATGTTTATGTTTGTATGTTTTGCATTCTGGTCTATGTTCCGAGACATTAAAAAGAATGTACTGCTTGATAATACAGAGGTTTCTACATAAAAAAAAAATGAAAAGTGTACCCCAATGCCTTGAAATGTGAATTTTAAATGGAAAATGTGCACTTTCCATGAGAAATGTGGTTTTATAGTTGTCTCGGCCTGACTGTATTAATCGTATTGGAGATTTCCCCCAATAAATTAAGGACACTAAAAGCTGAATTTAGTTTCACTGTTACCATCCAAATAAAGAAATTACTTGAGCTCTAGTTTGAACAAGATCACATTACGTTGCGCTTGATCTGTGTATCAAATCTCCTTCATTACCGCTATCTAGTTACCTATTTGTTTTTAAATAAGTTTAAGTCCATGACTGAAGTTCTAATGATTTCTAGATATTGAAATTAGCTGTGCTACAAACGGACTAACTTGCAAAATGAATTGATTCTTCAGTGCTAACAAGTGCAAAAAAAAAAAAAAAAAAAAAAAAATGTCTTCTAAGACAACAGCTTATGAACGTTTTCTTAATTGTCTAGACTTTATAAAACATCTTCACTGCATCTGTCTTATACAACATCCTCATTTCATCTCAATTTATACAGCATCCTCGCATCATCTAGCTTTATACATCATTACATAAACTCTATTTATACAACATCATCACATCATCTCACTTTATACAACATTATCACATAAACTCACTTTATACAACATTATCACATAAACTCACTTTATATAACATCATAAAAAAAAACTCACTTTATACAAAATCGTCACATCTCACTTTATACAATATTATCAAATCTCATTTTATACAACATTATAAAATTATCTCACCTTATACAACATCATCACATTATCACAAACTCTTCTCCCAATAAAACAGTGGATAATTGGCACTTCAACATGCCACTAACGAAATGTTTCTTTTAGAAATGTTGCTGCCCCTGCCTGGAAAGACCAGTCAACTATTTGTTGGACTAACCCCTGTCAGAGCCAAAGTCGAAATCCCGAAGTTTAAAATAGAGACCTCTTTGAAACTCAAGAAAACATTGGTGGAGCTTGGCATTAGTGACGCTTTCAACCCAGCTAGAGCGGACTTTACTGGAATCACTCGTACAGGTATAGGATCAAAAATGTATGTTCTTTCTGTCTGTCTGTCTGGATGGATGGATGGATGGATGGAATCTTGTACACGTTATTAAAGCTAGGATTACCACACCTCACAGTTTCTCCAACAGTAGGACGGGACGTATTAACAAAAGGGGAGTTATGTTATTGTTGTTTTCAGGGTTAAAAAATTGCCGTGTACTTGCATTGCAGTTTAAATTTCATATTTGAGAAATGGCCAAGTAAAAAAAAATTATTGCCAATGTTTAAAATAAATTTCATAAAGTAAATGAATGAACATCGTTTTTTACCTGTTAAGTTGGACAGTTTGCTTTTTAAAAATGTCTGGTACCAGATCGATTCATAAAAGTCAAGAAGCTCTTTAAGTCCCTTTCAGGCGTATACTTGCTCTAAGACTTTTGAGAGTCTCAAAATAGCGCGTTGAAGCGAGACCAATTGTTATAGATAGTAGGGCTGAACACTGACCTGTGACGTCGCAACCTGTAAGCAGTTTAGGCCAATGGCGCATTGCTTAGTCACAGGTCTGACCTTAAAATGAGTTTCTGAAACCCAGAAAACATGGAAACGCTTGGCGCCATGGCTTTCCCCGCAATCTTCTCTAGTAGCTTAAGACCCTTCAACAAACTCCGTAATTGGCTAAACACGGGGGGGGGGGGGGGGGGGGAAGGGGGGTAACGTTACTTTTTTAAAATATTCTGGGGGCTGTGTTTGTAAATGATTAAAAATCCTTCCATACGTAATAATTGTGTGTTACATATTAAACCTAATTCGGGTCACTTAATACTGGCGTCCCTAAAGTTCGTATAGATCGGTTTGTTGACTCGGTAGATCTTATAACATAGGTCGATTTAGGATTTCCATCTCAATATCTAGAAAGGATATTGCAAATCCAATTTCATATTTTAGAGCTAGCATAGGTTAGGTGCGGCGACTGCTTTTTATTGTCTGAATGCGAACAAATTTGTTAAAAGTTAAATTTGTAAGCCGAATTTTTCATAAAAGTAAAAAAAATACACCATTTTTATTACTATTACTATTTATAATCAAAAACACAGGTCATTTAATTTGATTACACCATTACACACTTTATAAAGTGTATAAAAACAGTTTACTAATTTATTCAAAACAATTTAATTTTTTCATTTTTATTATTATTAATTAATTATTTTTTTTATAGTATAATTATTATAGCTGTCCAATATGCTTCTGATTTGTCTGCTGAAAGTATTGAAACCTTCCACTTTGACTAAGCTGTCTGTCTGGTAGACGTTTGTAGACCTAGTCGTTATTTCTCACACACCCAATCTCCGGATTAAGCTGAAATTTCGCACACTTACCCCATTCCCCTGACAAAAACAAAATCAATTTTTTTAAAAATCAACCAATAAGCTTATTAACTTTTGGTAAATTAATTATTTTTGGGTATCGTCCCCACCCCTTTCCAACTGGTACAGACAAGTGTTAGGATCATAGCTAATTGAGAAAGCTAAAAGCATGAAACTGCGCTAAATAAAAACAATTGTTAAAATATTTCTAATCGCATAAATCTGTTATTTTTAGTCTAGATCTTATTACAAATTTTATTACATGACTGATCCAAACTAATTGATACAACTAAGCTTGATAAAAGTTGGGTTTTTTCTTTTTAAAGAATTTTTATATGCTGTTGTTACATACATTGCTTACTATTCATCCATCCCAGTGGCGCTACAGCCCATGGAGGGCTCTGGCCTGCTTTAACACATCCTTCCATTCAGATCTCTCCTGGGCCTTTCGTCTCCACGCCCTAACCCCCAAGCTGCTTCAGATCTGCTTCCACATCATCTATCCATCGCATTCGGGGTCTGCCTTTGGGTCGCCTGCCTTTTGGTTTTTGCCTGTATACGATTTTCGCCCCTCTGTTTCTCTGACATTCTTTCAAGGTGACCTGCCCAACGTAGTCTGTTCTTTTTTATTTCGTTCACTATTGGTGGCTCTTCATACAATGGATATATCTCATGGTTAGTGCGTGTCCTCCACCCTGTTTCATCCTGTATGGCACCATAGATTTTTCTTTCCCAAATATTAAGTAAATTTTCAGATGTCTTTGTCAGTGTCCAGGTCTCACTTCCATACATTGGTGCTGGTCTTATTATAGTTTTGTATATTATTTTCTTGGTTTTCCTTGAAATCGTTTTGCTCTTAAGTAAATGGTGAGTGCTATAAAATGCCCTGTTGCCTCCTGCTATTCTTTCCATTATTTCTGTTAGTAGGTCATTTTTTAAATTAATAGTACTTCCTAGATATTTGAAAGTTTGGACGTTTTCAAATTCGTGGTCTTTGATTTTGATATTTTGTCCCTCTGTTTGATTGTCTCTTGTCATTGTGATGTACTTGGTTTTACTGTCATTGACCTCAAGTCCTGCTGGTCGAGATGCTTCTTCTAGTTGTAAGAAGGCTCTAACGATGTCAGAGGTTTCTTTACCAAATAAGGCAATGTCATCGGCATAAGCAAGGTATTGTAGAGGTTGGCTGTATATCGTCCCTGTTGGTTGTGGACCCGTGTTTTCTCTCCTGAAGTAGATAGTGATAGTTCCCCTTGTGTTTATGTGTAAATTTCTTATAACTCTCTCCAGTGTTAAATTGAAAAACATGCAGGAAAGTGCGTCTCCTTGTCTTAATCCTCGTTTAATCCTAAATTCCCGTGAGTGTTCTCCTTGTATTATGACTTTGCTTTTTGATTTGTTTAATGTCATATGTATAAGTCTTGTCAGCTTGTTGGGTATTCCAAAATCCTGTAGAGTGTCATATAGGTATTTCCTTCTGATACTGTCATAAGCCATTTTATAGTCTATAAAGAGTTGGTGGATTGGTATGTTGTATTCATGGCATTTTTCTAGTATACATCTTAGTGTGAAGATGTGGTCGGTTGTGGATTTGTTGTGTCTGAAACCACATTGGTAGTCACCTAAGATTTCTTCTGAATATTTTCCAACTCTCTTAGTTATAAGCCTAGACAGTATCTTATAAGTCACATTTAGTAGAGAGATTCCTCTGTAATTACAGCACTTTAACTTGGATCCTTTTTTGTGTATTGGGGTTATAAGAGCCGTTTCCCATTCTGTTGGTATTACTTCTTCTTCCCAAATCTTGATATTAGTCTGTGTACTTGGGAATGTAAGTCTTTCCCTCCATATTTAATTAGTTCTGTTGTAATTTGGTCCTCTCCTGGTGCTTTGTGATTCTTCATGGTCCTAATTATTTCTGATGTTTCAATGAGTGTTGGAGGGTTCACTAAGGGATCTGGTCCCCCATGTGGCAGTTCTTATTCTCCATTGTCTCCATCTTCAGTGGTATTTAAGATCTCCTCAAAGTATTCAGCCCATCTCTCAATGACCCTGCTGTTTTCTGTAATGAGCTGACCATCTTTGTTCTCACACATGTGTGATCTAGCTTGAAATCCGTTCTTTTCATATTTAATTTTTATATACATTCCTCTCATGTCTCCCTTCTTTGCTAGTTCCTCAATTTGAGTAATCTTGGACTTTTCCCATTCCCGTTTTTTCTTTCTTACAACTTTTGTGGCCCTTCTTCTTGCTTCATTGTATTGCTGTCTAGTGTTCCTGGTTTCTCTTCTTGCTTCATTGTATTGCTGTCTAGTGTTCCTGGTTTCTCTTCTTGCTTCATTGTATTGCTGTCTAGTGTTCCTGGTTTCTCTTCTTGCTTCATTGTATTGCTGTCTAGTGTTCCTGGTTTCTCTTCTTGCTTCATTGTATTGCTGTCTAGTGTTCCTGGTTTCTCTTCTTGCTTCATTGTATTGCTGTCTAGTGTTCCTGGTTTCTCTTCTTGCTTCATTGTATTGCTGTCTAGTGTTCCTGGTTTCTCTTCTTGCTTCATTGTATTGCTGTCTAGTGTTCCTGGTTTCTCTTCTTGCTTCATTGTATTGCTGTCTAGTGTTCCTGATTTCTCTCTGTAGCATTGTTCTTCTCCTCTATAGTCTGCCCTCATACCCCCCCCCTATTGTCTCGTTCTTTTGTTTACATCCAACTACCTCTTCTGATGTTCTTCTGATAGCAGGCTTTATTATTTCCCAGTGCTCATTTATGTTATTTTCGCTGTCCTTTTCTAATGTTGTCAGTTGCGTTTGGAGTGCAATTCTATAAGTTTCTGCAACACGTGGATCCTTTGTGAGTTTTTGACTATTATATTGCTGTGCTCTCTTTCTTTGGTAATTGTGTATGGTACTTATTCTTTGTCTAAGTTTAGCTTTTACTAGTAGGTGGTCTGAGTCAGCATTAGCTCCTCTGAAACTTCTTACATCTAGTATGTCTGATCCATGTCTCTTATGTATGAGTATATGATCTATTTGATACTGGGTGTTGCCATCAGGTGAGATCCAGGTAACCTTGTGAATATTCTTATGTTGGAATTTTGTGCTGCTGATAGACATTCCTTTTCCTGATGCAAAATCCACTAATCTTATGCCATTATTGTTGGTCTCTTCGTGTAAGCTTTCTTTGCCAATGGTTGGTCTGAATGCTGGTTCCTTTCAAATTTTTGCATTGAAACTCCTAGGACTATTTTGATGTCATGCTTTAGTGCTTCATCATAAATTCTTTCCAGTCCATCATAGAAGTCTTCTTTTGTGTTATCATCTGCATCTTCAGTAGGGGCATGAACATTGATAAATGATATGTTGAAGAATTTTCCTTTCAAACGCAATGAGCAGAGTCTATCACATACAGGTTTAAATCCAATGACATTACCTACTATTTTTTTTTAACAGCAAAACCTGTACCTAAGTTGTTAGTGCTTCCACCACTATAAAATATAGTATACTCCTTGGTTCTGAGAATGTCCGAGTCTTTCCACCTGATGTCCTGTAGGGATACAAGGGGTATCCTATATTTCTTTAACACTTCAGTAAGTTGGGCTAGCGCACCAGCTCTATAAAGGCTTAGCACGTTCCATGTCGCAAAACAAAAATCATGTCCTTTTCCAGGCCTAGGTCGTTTTCCGTTGAGATCTGTCCGGGTTTTCTAGTGTGTATTAGCTTTCGTAACAGTATTTTTTATATGACAGAGTTGTTAGCCCTGTGCATAACCATCTGGGGGGCTGCCCCTTTCAGCTCTCTGGATAGCTGCCTTTATTTTCGGGTAAGGTGCCCTAGCCTTTGTGGATCCCTCCACTTCCTGCAAGGCAGCAGGTTTGATTTTGGTCCACCCCAGGTATTTTATTTCGCCGGTACCCACCATATCTGGAGGGCATTCCCCTATCCGCCACCTGGGGAGGCGCTTGATGGGAGATCAAAAACTCCACACGAGATTGCTTACTATTGCTTACCAAATATGAACCAAGGGTGGAACCTTCGGGGGCCGAACTTGAGTTTGTGATAACAGAAACGTATCTTGTTTTTATTATGCTATATTTGTTTTTTCAGTTCGTGTTATATTTCTCACTAAAACCAATCTAGTTATAAAATGAAGATAACTAAACTATCAACTGTAAAGTAAAGTAAAGTGAAAGTTTGACTTTCAGACCTTGTGGTCCATAGGGCAGATGATGTAAAGGTCATCTGTTTCTGTGGCCTACGGTTAATGAGGGTGTTATGTGGCCAGCACAACGACCAACCGCCTTTATTTTTCCCTAACTATTGTCAGGTACCCATTAGAGCTGAGTGGACTCAGAGGCGCCTAAAGATCCCAAAATAAAAATCCCAGTCTTCACCTGGATTCGAATCCATGACCCCCGGTTTGGAAATCAACCCTTTACCGCTCAGCCACCGCATCTCCCAAACTATTAACTGAGTGGATCTCAACATGTATATATTCCACTCATTGAAGTTGAGATGTTAATTAGAAAAAAAAAAGCTTTATATTTTGTTTCTTCACTTCCTCTTAGGTCAACTCTCCTTTGATGAAGTTATACACAAGGCTGTAATTGATGTCCGAGAAACTGGTACCGTAGCTGCTGCTGCCACCGTAATATCCACCTTTAGGTCACTTCCTTTGCCACCACCAGCGTCATTCATTGCCAATCATCCGTTCGTGTACTTTCTGAGAGACAAGGTCACTGGACAGATTCTGTTCCAAGGGAAGTTTTCGGGTTAACGCTGCTTGTCATTATCTCTATTGGTTAATAAAAGAGACTTTAACTTTTGGAATGACATATGCTTTGACTTATGTTAAAAATGTTAAATAGAACAATTAGCTTGTATACACAACTAGTTAATGGAGTCTCACTTTTCCAGTATGGAATCGAGAAATAATGATTATATAATAACAATTGAAAACACAGGCCGAATTCAGGAAAGAAAGAGGTTGAAGTCGTTGCAGATTTGGTTGTGGATCGGACTATTAAGCTGCAATTCGGCTGTAAGTTTGGCTAGGGGTACCAGACGAGATGGCTATTCGGCTGTAAGTTTGGCTAGGGTTACCAGACGCGGTGGCTGAGGGGAAATCCTCGTTAACCGTAAACCACAGAACCAGATGACCTTTACATCATGAGCCCTTTAGACCACAGGGTCTCACAGGGGAACTTTACTTTTTACTTTACCAGACGTCCGGAAGAAAAGGAAGACATGTCCTTGATTAGTTCGTATCGGCCTAAACTTTAAAATGGCTGGCTTTCACTTTTACTTTGATTACTTTAATTGCTTATTGTAGAGAAGTCGAATTCTATCCCTCATATGTCTAGGTTTTATAATATACATACACTTACTCATTAAATAATGTTTTGTCTTGCCAACAAGGCCTATGGGATAGGAATATACACATCACATTTGAATTATGTTCAGATGTTTAACCAGTTTTACAACTTACAATCCTTTGAAGTCGGAAAGTTGACATATAGTTTTTTGACAACCTTCTCAGTGAAAAGTTGGTGCTCTTATATTCAAGGCTATTGGTATGAAAACTTTTAATCGAATCTTCTTGAGTTTTGCTATTTGCATTTACATTTTTTTTCACTGATAAACGTATATATACATATATAAATAAAAATAAATATATAAATATGTATATTTATATTAGGGGTGCACCGGATAGTCCCTCCGGCTCCGGCTTCTGGCGAATATCCGGCATTTTTTACTATCCGGTGCTATTCGGCTCCGGTCGGATATCACTACCGGATAGTAATCCGGATAGTAAAAAATACACCTATTTAATATGCATAAAGTGGACCTTGTTCCATTACTGTCTGTTATACAATGTATTAATGTTTATATGAAAACAAAATAATGTGCTTAAAAATAGAGCCATTATGAATATGCACCAAACATCGTTTATTATAAAGACAAGGCATGTTAATAACTTAATATAAATAGAGATGAAACTTTACATCATAAATGTGCTTTACATACAGAGATGCATGGCTGGCACTTTTTTCAATTTGTCTTGACCTTTGAGTAAGTTAGTTAACATGTTAAAATGTTACATTCCTTGACTACGTCATGCTGACCAGACGTCTTTTTAGCTGGGCAGGTATATCTCCAGAGGTAGAGATGAACAACTCCCACCCCCTTTTATTTGTTTAGTCCATCACATTGAGTTTTTTATAGGCAGGTAACCACAAGTTAAATACGATGGACGTAGGTTTAATGTCAGCGTATAGACACTCTCTAGTGGTCACACCTTTCGAGAAAACCGAGTTTGTTTACTTAGTAGTTAATCTTAATTGGGGGGGGGGGGGGGCTAGACTACAAGAGTCACACCTCTAAGGTAACCAGGTATATTTCTAGATGAACAACTCCCTCCCCTTTTTATTTGTTTAGCCCATCACATTGAGTTCATTGATTGACAGGTGACCCCAAGTCAGATACGATGGACGTAAGCACTCTCTAGAGGTCACACGAGGGAACTAGGTTTGTTATTGGGGGGGGGGGGGGGGGGATAGACTTGTTTAGTCCATAACATTGAGTTCACAGATAGGCAGCTGACCACATTAAGCCAGATGTCAACGTGTTGACACTGTCTAGAGGTCACATCTTATGAGGGAACTGAGTTTGTTTACTTGGAGAAGAATTTTTATTAGGGGCGGGACTACAAGCCAAATCTCTATAAGGTTAATTTGGTATGAGTTTGTTTATTATGAGATAGGTTGTCAATCAAGGGTCTGGACCACACCTTTTATACTATTGGACTTTGAGTTAAGTCTTAATTATGAGTCAGGACTACAAGCCAAACAGACACTGACCAAGGGTATCTTTAAAGGGAGGGCTCAAGAGACTCAACATCCCCAACTTCTTATTTGTTTAATCCATGACAATGTATTGATAGAGAATATAGACATTGACCATTCTTAAGCCAGAATGGATTAACGCAAATTGTTAAGACATATTGACACTGTCTAGAAGTCACTAGATGATGACACTAAGTTTGTTTACTTGGAGAGAAATGTCAATTAGAGCGCTGAACTACAGGACACACCCCTACAAGTATTTTGTTACACAAGCCACGGGTATAAAAGTAGCTTGCAAGGGCATTTAGTAAATTGAAAAGTAATAATAATGGCTGATAAAAAGTCATCACTTATAAGGCGTTACTTTAATGTCAAAACAATGGACAACTCTAAAGCAGTTTGCAATGCTTGTAAAATAGTTCTGTCACGTGGTAAACTAGGCAAACCTAAAGACTTCTCAACCAGCAATATGATCAGTCATCTACGCTCGAAACACCCAGACTTATTCAACGAAATGACTGCATTGAAATCAGCATCAAGTAATATCACTGCCTGTGCCAGTACGTCTACGAGCTCCACTGTTGAATTACGTTTTCTAACGTGTTAACTTTAAATCTTACTCTTGTGTTATGTGCGTGTCTTGATTGAATCACAATATTCTTAATAAAATTTAAGAGTGTCAAGTAACTCCTCGTTATTACTGGAATAACTTAAGATATTTACTAAGCCACTATCTGTATAAGGTACAAACCAGAAGCGGTTTGTGGCCTTTAAAACACGAGCCTAATGACAAGTTGATGGTGTAAAATACATGAACACAAACATCTACCCACTATACAACTTAGATTGTACTTAAGACTAAGAGAGATTTACGCTATAAAACCAAGATTGAACTTTACCTTTGAAAGATTTACATTAGTTACATATAAGTTTATATATTCTACATGAGTTATCCCCCATTCTACTTTACAATTAGCGGCCTCATACATACGCACACACCATCTCATGTTACAAAGATTAATTTATGATAAGCATATCTGTAAAAAAAAAAATGCTGTTGACTTTCATTTATCAATCAGTGATAGAGTTTAAAGTAAGAAAGTAATAACAAAATAATATGACTATAGGTATGTTATATAGAAGATTTGCAAAAACTTCAGTAAAACGAGCTGTTTGAGTCATGTAGGTATTCGGCTCCGGCAGAATATCTAATTTTACTATCCGGTTATATCCGGCTCCGGCCGGATATCAAAAAGTACTATCCGGTGCACCCCTAATATATATATATGTATATTGTTACGAATCTCACTATCCAGGCTCTCTTCAAACTGCACCTTACACCACCAACTTAAAGAACTTGACAACTCAGGGCTCCAGAGTAACGTAACACTCTCCGTCTCGTTCCGGGCTTGCATATGTCTCTCAACAGTTCAGGACTAACTTCACACACTAGGCTCGTTGTGTCGGACTCAATCGCAGGCCAAGATCAAGACGCCAGTCGTCTCAACTGTACTTGACAGTACTCCGCACTGAACCGTCGTAATGCTCCGTACAGAACCACACCGTTGAACTGTGCTGTAGTCGACCGTGTTCTGAGCCCTGTCGTGAATCTTCTGTCGTGAACCGTCTTGACTGCGACACCTCCACTCTTTATATAGGGTCCCTGCTGGCCTTCTAGAACCGGGCAGAACGTCGCTCGACCATTCTGGGTGGTCATATGACTACATCCCTCGTGACGCTCCTGAGCTCTGTTCACGACGCCAATCCTACTCGAACCTTCATGTTGACACTTGTCTCGGCTGACCGTCGTAACTCGTCACGGTTGACCGCTCGTCTAGCGCTGGCCTGGGGCGATTTGCGTCGGCTGACTACACTCACACCACTACCCCCATCTGTGCCACCACCAGGTTTATAACAATATATATATATATATATAGGTGCCTACAGAGAAAAATCTTGCTCCGGGCCTCCACATACTTAAATCCGGTAAAACATACGACCCTACTTCCGGACATACCTAGGTCAAGTTCACTATTTACACTTTCGCACTCTGTTTTCACAAAATTCACCAAAATAGAAATAGAATAAGCTGCAATAAGTGAACTATGTTTCTATATTTATCCTTTATTTTCGTTATATATATATGTACATATATTTAGGAAAGGTGACAGAAGAGTTATTGAAAAGAAGACATTTTGATACGTTTTCAACACCCAGATTCTGCCCGTCTTTTTCTCGTCAGAAATTTTCCCTGTGTGTTGTACTGTCCTTCTGTTGATGACTTTTGGATGACATTATCGGTTCTATCTAAACATAAGAAGAATCGTACACGCACAGCCAATTTCTTGAGAATTTAAGTATCGACATATCTATTCCACGAGGAAGCGTGGTGGGTGAATGATAAAGCGCTTGGCTCCCAAACCGAGTGTTCCAGGTTTGAATCCTGGTGATGACTGGAGTTTTTTTATTTTCGGATCTTTAGGTCGCCTCTTAGTCCACCCAGCTCAAATGGGTACCTGACACATGTTGGTAAAAAGTAAAGGCGGTTGGTCGTTGTGCTGACCACATGACACTTTCGTAAACCGTAGCCAATAGAGACAGATGACCTTTACACCATCTGTTCTAAAGACCGCAAGGTCTGAAAGGGAAACTTTACTTTACATCGATTTCACACCATGAATGTGAATTTTTGCAGCTTAGAATTCAGGTGAACGCTTGGCACCATGCCATAACTAGCAGTTGTTGGGGCGTATTTTATATTCCGCCCAAGGGGAAGGGAGAGTCACGAGAAGTATATTGCTGGGTTCAAACCTACGACTTATTACGACCAGCATTCGCTTAAGTGCTTTCACAATATACATTAGTCTTTAATATTAGTACACCCCATTTGACAAGGATCCAAGCAAAAGCCTTAAAGAAAAAAAAAACTCAGAGCTAAAGCTAATCTGCTTTTTCCGTTGACTTACCTCGATGATGTACTTTGACTTCGCGTAACTTAATTTGATATCTCAGTCACATGACAATGGATGCCTGGGAACATAGGCATCGTGAGTAATGAAGGTCTATTCAAACAGGCGTCAACCATGGAACAATCGGACAGATCAGACCAGTTTATTATTATCTAAATTCAGTGCTAGCATGCCATCACTTAGAAGAGTTGCTCATCCAATAAGAATCTGGAAACACCATCCAAGATATGTAGAAAGGAATGACCTAGCCAAACAAGTTGCCCCCCCCCCCCCCCATGAAATAACTACACACTATTTCTCCTAAGAAGTGTACACACACCTTAAATTTCCATCTTAGCAGAATAAATCTAAGACACCTAGCCCTCTGTAGACGTTGCGACCACCCTTATAAAACTGAATCATTCTTGCCTTTGATGTATGGTCCAATTAAACCTTTAATAGCTACTCAACAGCAGGTGAGTTTTTTTCCTAGGACCGTTAACTGGTGCCGATAGTAAACTAAACAAGACGGTATGAGCCCGGAATAACCAAAAAGAGACATAAGCGCCCCACCCAACAAAAAAAAAAAGAAAGAAAGAAATACCCTCTTTTAATGGAACACTTTAGTCAGACCTTATTACCAATACAAGATACAAGCTAACATAACTATCACTTTGTGTGGCAGAGCTGAACAACCGGAGAAAGCAGAAGGCTATTTTTCTTTGGTACATTCTGCAAAAGAGCTTACATCTCAGCAGCAAAAAGATGGCTAGAAGAAGAAAAAGAATCAACCTTTATATTAAGTCCTTTTTGTATTTTGTTAACTATGCGATTAGTTTTCTGCTCAAATTTGCTTAGTACTGTCGCTTGGTAAAGATATGAACTTAAATATCTAAATTAACTTGTAGACTAGAAATAAGAATGTCTAGTTTTAAGAATGTTTAGAATGTCTAGTTTTAAGAATGTCTAGTTTTAAGAATGTCTAGTTTAAAAGAATTTCGATTACGTCCTTTCGATTTCATACATTACATATAGTGGGTGGTGGTCAAGTGAGAAAGCGCTCAGCTTCGAACCAGGTGTTGTGGAGTTGGAATGCAGTAGAAAGATCACTTTGCCCAAAACTCATAAGACAAAAACGTAAGCCTCATGTTTTTACAACAATTAAGTTCAACAGTGTTCAGAAATTGTTCATACTTGACGATCATTAGGTTGTCTAATGTCCTCTGTAGTACACACGTGTACGTACACACTAAGGAAGTCCTTGAAATTGTGGTTCTTTCGAAAGGAAATGTCTTTAGTTTCTATGGAAGCCCAACAATTCCGAGAGACATATGCCTAATTGTTTTTGTTGGTGAGTTTACCAGCTGACAAGCTCGAGTTCCTAAGGTAACTGTCTTTATGTACTACTAAGTGTATTTAGAACTGGCCTAATAAAAGTAAAAAAGATTCCTGTGCATCACTCAGTCATTGACAGACCGACATCGGTATCTAGGGCTTTTTGGTTATGCCGGCTTCGTACCGTATAGTTTAATTGGACACCTATCGTCAATGTTTACATTGGTATAGGGGAGAGTGTTTGTTATATTGTAAATTTAACGCAATTAAAGCAGACTTCTTTCAACTGCTAATTTATGATTGTTGAAATATACCGCTGCAATTTCAACACCAACTAGGACTAATGTGGAAATACTTCATATTTTAATAATGTATGTTACAAAAATGGTGTAATATGGATATTTTTAACATTAAATAACTCATTTCAAACAACGTGAAAGATTTCTTATTACATTTAGTGAAAGAGTATTTTAATTTTAAAAAAAATATCACTTCCCTTGGGCAGCCACTGGGTAACAGTGATTTCGAAATCGATTTTCCGAGAAATTCATGTTTAGTTATATCTTTAGGGAACAAATACTAGATAACTAGCTGCATATTGAAAACTCTGGTTTGACCGTTATAAATTTAACAGTTTAGGTATATCTTTTGGAAAAAGAAATACAGCTAGCTGGCCGCAGAGTAACAACTCTGATTTTACCGTTATAATAAAAAAAAATATTTAAATAACTTTAAATTAAATTTGGCTTATCTTTTGTTTCGATCAGGTTTTAGCGGGAATTCAAATGTTTCTTGAATAAATAAGTTGGCGTATCGCCGTACGCAGACATTTTGTGCCCCGTCCTATGTAGACATGAGCTGAACTGTGATAGAAGAACTTCACAGCGCAAGACTCACTGGAGAGACTCCTTGCAACATTAGACGAATTACAAGAAATAAATAGAATGAGAAATTCAAGACCACAATCTGTTTAAATACAAGAGTACTCGTTTTTCTTCTGCTTTAAGCCAACTTTGTTTTTTACTGCTAAGCTGTTTTTGTAGTCCACGCTTGGGGGAGCTACCATTTTCTACCAAGCACATTCACAGATGGCGGATGGGGGGGGGGGGAAACCCTTAGATATAAGGGCTCGCTGTGAATATATCAAATAAACAGCCGCGGACCAACTGGTTTGCAGTCCTGGAGGATGAGGTGAGGTATCTGAATGTTGCTGGTAGAATGCTCTTCTCTTTATAACAAGAAGCTGCTGTGCGTTCTAAATAATAAGCCATGAAAAGAATGAAATAACCCAAAGCTTTTTCTCTCTTTTAAAATAGTAAATAAAAAGTAACCCTTTCAGTTATTAGTCTTTTGAATATATTCAGTAAGCCTAGATGAATATTACCATCGGAATGCGGGTCTCAGTTTGGGTGTTACATATCTAGTAGATGGGATTGACATCTATGTCAAACTTGGACATTTCCTTTCAAATTTTTTTTCTTTTTCCAAAAAAGAAAAGTAGATTGCTAAAACGGGTTTACCCGTTCAGCCGACATATTCATATGAAGTTTAAAATTCTGTGAACTCTAGCTTGCAAACGACCATGTACATACATATAGAACCTTCATAAATACAAAAAGATAGAGGCACATTTCTTATTCCGTATGCTAGGACAAACTTTTATAAGAGCTCCTTTTCTTGAGTGCCATTAGATCATGGAACGGGTTGCCAGAATCAACCAGAAAAACGAATTGTCTAGATAACACCAAAGATATGTGTATCATAAGGATCCGAGTGGGACGTAACTATACACGTTTATTTTTTTTACAAAGCTTATATCAATGCACTCTTGTCTGTCTTTCCGTCTGTCTGTTTGGTAAAAAGTTTGTACACCTTATTTCTCCCAAGCCCATTCTCGGATTACATGGAAACTTTGCACAATTATTCATAGGCGTAGACAAGACACGATTGAATACAAAAAAATTAACCGATTGGCCAATCAATTATTGATAATTTCATTACTTTGTTTGATACCAACAAGGGAAATTAATCCTAAGGTATTCACAATACAGCTAAATATGTAGGGATTCTTCCCATTAGATAATTGAACACGTTATTTCTCCCACACCTATTCTCGGATCAAGTTGAAACTTTAAACTTTGAATCAATTAAAAATTAACCAATCAACTTAAAAATTGTTGGTTATTAATTTTTTTTTGTTTGACATCGAAAGTGAGAAATAACTTCTACATTATTGAGATATATAGTTGTAAGTGCGGAGTTCTTCCCATTAGACAGGCTTTTTTTATTTTAAAAGAATTGTTTATGTTTTGCTGTTGTTGTTGGTTTTTTTTCAAAACATTTTTATTTCGTTTCAAACTCCATGTATAGCTAACATCTAGTTTGCAACGCTTAATACATGACTTTATTTTTGGACCCGGTGATGGTATCACTCCACATTCAAATTATACTTCGTGTTTACAGGTGGAGCTTAAGAGAAGAGAAAAAAAAATAGTATCACATCGTCATCCCCACGCCGCCAAGGGAAAGAAGCTCAATAAACCTACTTGTAATTAACTTAATTTTCAGACACTAGGGTTAAGGTCGATATTGAGTTCTCGTAAGTAAATTTGTCAATTACAATTAATTAGCCTACATTATTCTCTATCGCAGTGCTTCCCAAACTGTGTTCCGCGGAACCCTAGTGTTCCCCGAGACCTGATTAAGTGGTTCACGAACTGCTGGAATAATTAACTAGAAGACCACCACGTGAATTAATCTCTCTGAAAAATACTACACCTTAGTGTTCCGCCAATTAATGAAAATGTGCGAAGTTCCGTAAATGAAAAAGTTTGGTAACCACTGATCTAGCGCTTTCAAAAAGCCTTTTTGAAGCCTGTAAGGAAACATTGCTGAGACAGGCATTGCGTGGATGGTATGTTGGCTCTATTTCTTTAAGTAACTTATGTAACTAATACAAACCTAATATATACTTGTAAATTACTACTGACTCACTGATACTCCGATCAAGAAATCTCTTCAATGGACGAACGAATTCGCATGAAATTTTGTACACAGGTTCCTTTTACCTCCTAGTTACACAGGTTCCTTTTACGTCCTAGTTACACAGGTTCCTTTTACCTCCTAGTTAAATGTAAAAGTGTAGTAAAAATAATTTATATTTAAAATTAATAAAATTATTCGAAATTGAAAACAAGTTTCAAAATACAAATTTATTTGAAAGCTCCTGAATATTGTCAAATATTTACAATATTTTAACTGTAATTGAATTCAAGCAAAATAAAAAAAAATGTAATGTCGTGTAATTTAATTTGTAATAGATCTAGACTAATAATACTAAATCTGTGTGATTAGATTTTATTTGTACCAATTATTTTTGTTTAGCGCTATGGTGTGCATTTAGCTTTCTCACTACTTAACGATCCTATCCCTAGGCTAGTTACTTACGGGAAAGGGGGGGGGGGGCGGGAGAAAGAAAGTGGCATCTGGGTGAATGTTACCTTATTCGCGTTTTAAATGCATTTTATAAATACATTTTTAAAAAGTCGTACGACCTGAATTCGAAATCGAGGGCTCAAGCTTCCTCAGTCAATACACTAACACTGTGCCAGCGAAATTTTATGAAAATAGGTTTTATAGTTATCTATTGTTAGTTTCAAACTTTGAAGCCAAGACCTCATTCTATACACAAAGTATAAAGGAGACTAATTCAACGTATGCTATCACACCTGTCACGTAAAATTTCTTTGTTCGATACCAAAAAAATTAATTAATTACCAGTAGTTAACTAATTGGTTAATTTTTAAAATCGATTCTGTTTTGTCAGTTACAAGAAAAAATTGGATGTGGATGGATGGATGGATAGATAGATAAATAGATAGATAGATAGATAGATAGATAGATAGATATTGTTGTTCTTACTTTTAACGTAAGCCATCAGTTCATTATTCCGTATACATTCTTTTGTCAGATGTTGAAAGAATATCAATTAAGATCTACGAAAACTAGAATGTTGAGTATCACTATAGTCCTTGTCCTCTTTGGTCAACTGGTCAGTGCTAGTGAGGATGATAAAGCGTTGATTTCCACATTATCTGAATTCTCTCAAAGACTTTATTATGTCATAGGCCGTAGGGAGGCTAATATAGTTTTTTCTCCACATAGGTGAGTGCAATATTTTTTCTTACTAAAAATAGGCGAATCATGAGGTGAATATATTTTTTTCTTTCTGATAAATATAGGTGAGTACAGTATTTTGTGTGCTAAATATAGATGGTTAAATTTAAATCTGATAGACTGTATTTAATCAAGAATTTATTTTTATTTAATGAAAAAAAAGTTATGGACTTTCCATAAGTACTGATAAATATAATGTTATCATTAGTACAACCAGCAAAAGGCAAAGTTTAAACTCGGTACATTTGTGCTGACAGCCCATAGCGCACACCAAAACACCTGGAAACCATTTAGAATATGTTTTTTTTTCCGTCTGTAAATTTAACTCGTTTCGGTTTGGGAAACATATATATCGGCTTTATTGGATTCTTACAGGGATGAATGTCTGAATGTTTGCATAATCTATTTTAACAGATATATGTCAGTATGCGCGAGTGACCGGAAGTGTGCTAGTTTTTGAGACAAGAGGAGACCAGCGTGTGATATGTGCTATGTAATATAATAAAGTTTCTGTGTTTTGATCAAGTTGTTACGTGTTCGATATTGTTACAGCGGAACCCAGGGACACCTAGACTTGGGAAGAAACTAAGGTAGTTTCTAGAGAGATATTGACATATAGATATAGCAGAAAGCTGTAACAGATTCCTTCCAGGATTTGAACCACTTCACGTGTACCCAGTAGTGAGGCGCGGTTTCTGAGTGATAAAGCGCTTGGCTTCCGAACCGAGGGTCCCGGATTCGAATCGTTGTGAGGACTGGGATTTTGTTTTCGGCGCCTTTGAGTCCACCCAGATTTATTGGGTGCCTGACATTAAATGCTCTAAAAATAAAAGAAGGTTGGTCGTTGTGCTGGCCACGTGACACCCTCGTTAACCGTGGGCCATAGAAACAGATGACTTATCTGCCCTATAGATCGCAAGGGGAACTTAGCTTTACATGTCACGTAAAATAGTCATAGCTTCTTAAAACGTACTAGGGGTCACGAAGCTCGAGCTAGTGCATCAACCGCTTCATTGCCCCTCACGACACAGCTCCAATAAACCTGCGGATGGTATCTGCGGCCCATCTACTTGTTTTAATGACTAGTATTGGAGTTTGGTCTTCTTCTGTCCACAAGTGTTCTAAATTTGTGCTTTCGTATTGTAGACTTCAAGTAATACAGCTTTGTTCTTCGATAAAATAATAAATAATCCTTCAGAAGCCATACTGTTTGATATCCTAGTAATAACACTAACTCTTTAATCCTAACCTTTGTAATAAAACTCAATTTGTCTCGCTCCCCAGCGTTCATTCCCTGTTAACATTGACCTCAAAGGGGGCAAGAGAACCAACAGCGGAAGTTATGAAGGAGGCCTTGGGGATTACATCCCTTGGTGATTTGGTCCATTCTACGTATCAGGATATAAGCAGCGAGGTTCATTCACACTTGTTCATTTTACATCATTCGCCTTCATAAAGATTCAGCTTTAACTCTTTCTCTCCTAACTGACGATACCAATGTTGATTCCACTAGAACAGGGGTGGGCAACCTTTTTCTTTCGAGGGCCGCATTAATAAAATTTTGGGAATGGAGGGCCGCATATATATATATATATATATATATATATATATATATATATATATATATATATATATATATATATATATATCGGTACTCAGTGATTAGGTGCCGGTACTCAGTAGTTGATTGCCTAACTTTTAACAACTCAAAATTAATAATATAAGTTAAAATACAAGAAAAGTAATAATTTTTGTCAAAAAGGTGCCGGTACGCCGTACCGGTGCGTACCGTCACTAAAAAAAAGCCCTGTATATATAAATTTAAAAATACGCTAGCTAACTGAGTCTGAGTATTATGCCTTTTAACTCATATTTATAATGTATTTTTTAACACTACAGATAGAGGAATTGCAACAAGAGTTAGCAAATTTCTGAAACTCATATTACGAATATTTTTTAAAATTTCATCATTGTCTTCTTTACATCACAATATTTTACCACAATACTCCAGTTGTACTTAATTAAAAGTATTTTACTGTTTACACTCGTGCATAAAGTTCCGGAGCTGTGGGACTAGCTTACTAGTTTTTTTTTAACTGTGACGGCTGTAAAATTACAGCCAGTCAGCATCGACCTGTGATTACACTTGTTTACTTTCAAACAAAGAAAAAAATGCTTGTTCACAAATGTCAGTGAACCTAAATAATGTGAAAGCTTAGCAGCAAAGTTGTTGTTTTTTAAAGTGTGGAGATACAGCTTCTGGCACCCATAAAGCTCTGACTTCTCTTACTATCATAGTTGGCATGCTGGAAGGTATGATTTATCTTATCTTATCTTATATAATACAGACGTTACTTCAAAAAAGAAGATGATTACGTCCTACGCGTCATGCATTTAGTCATGCATATTAACCAATGACTTAAATTCTGCCAAGTCACTGGTTTTTCTGGCTAGCTCAGGCAACCCATTCCATGCTCTAATAGCTCTAGGGAAGAAGGAGTATTTGTACAAATTTGTCCTAGCATAGGGGACGAGGAATGTGCCTTTATTTTTGTGTCTTTCAGAGTATTTTATTAAGTTTTGTTTTTGTATTTGAAGATTATGGTTCAGTGTTTTATGTATAATTGCTACTTTACTTTTGAGTCTTCTGTCCTGAAGGCTTTCTAAATTTAGTGATTTTACTAATGGTGTTACCCTAGTCAAATGTGAATATTCGTTTGTTATGAATCTCACTGCTCTATTTTGTGTTTGTTCCAGTTTCTTAATGTTTTCTTGAGTTGAGGGGTCCCAAACGGTGGATGCATATTTTATTATTGGCCTAACCAAGGTTAAATAACATTTTAGTTTTATGTTCTTATTTGATTTATAGAAATTTCTTTTAATAAATCCTAATGCTTTGTTTGATTTTTTTTATAGTTTCATCAATATGTGGATTCCATGACAGTTTTTCATTTATTATAACACCTAGGTATTTTGCGTTTTTAGTCTGTGTTACTGGTTTGCCATGAATAAGATAAGTGGAATTAATTTGTTTTAGTTTTTTTGTTACTCTTAACAACTGACATTTTTCTGAGTGGAAAGACATGCTCCAATTTGATTCCCATTTCTGTAATTCATCTAATTCTCTTTGTAAAATATCTGTGTCTTGTGTTGTTTTTATTGTTCTATGTATTATGCAATCATCTGCAAATAATCTGACTTTTGTTCCTGAACTAATGCAATTTGGTAAATCATTTATGTAAATTAAAAATAGTAGTGGACCCAAGACTGTTCCTTGAGGTACACCTGAGTTTACTGTTATTGGTGTTGATTTAGAGCCATTTATTATTACAGTTTGTTCTCTCCCTATCAAAAAATCTTTAATCCACTGATGCAGTGGACCATTAATGCCGAAATATTTTAATTTTTTAAGCAAACTATGGTGGTGAACTTTGTCAAAAGCCTTGGAAAAATCTATTAAAATAGCATCTATTTGTTCACTATTATCTAAACCTTTTGAAAAATCATCAATTAGTCCTATTAGTTGTGTTTCACATGATCTATATTTCCTAAAGCCATGTTGGTATGGGGTGATAACATTATGTTTGTCTAAGTGGTTTATGATGTTGCTACATATTATGTGTTCTAGGATTTTACATGTGATGCTGGTAAGTGATACTGGTCTGTAGTTTCCTGGATCATACTTTTCTCCTTTTTTAAAAAGGGGGGTGACATTAGCTTCTTTCCAGTCCTTTGGTACTCTGCCCTGGTTAAGCGCCTGAAAGAGTATTTTGAACACTGGGGCTAGCTCATTGCTTAGTTCTTTTAGTAATCTAGCTGGAATACCATCAGGTCCAGATGCTTTATTTGGTTTGGTGTTGGATAATAGTTTTTGAATTCCATTTTCTTGTACTACTAAATCTTCTATGTTGTCTACTTGGTTCAAATTCAGTAATATGTCTTTGTCTCCTGGGGCTGAGAATGCTCATGCTAAGTATTTGTTTAGGATGTTTGCTTTAGTTTCATTATCATTATGTATTATGTTACGTTCATCTTTTAATGGCGCTATGCCTGTTGTTTCCATTTTCTTAGACTTAATGTATGACCATAGGTTTTTGTTGTTATCTTTAAATATTACATTGTTTATGTATTCACTCTGCAGCTGTCTGCTTACTTTTTGGGTTAAGTGTTTAATTTTTATATACTTTTTGTAAACTCTTTCTGCCTTAGTTTCTTTAAATTTTCTATATAGGTTTTCCTTCTGTTTACAAAGCTTCTTTAGTCTATTATTAAACCAGCATTTATTTATTTTGTTTGATGTGTATTTAGTTGGTATATGATTTTCTATAATGCTTTTAACATGGTTTTTAATGAAATTCCAGAGGTCATCGACTGGTTGGTTAATGTCTTTTTATAATAAGAATGTTTGTTGAAAGTTTAATGCAGCTTGGTGTAGTTGTGTTAGGTTACATTTATTCCAGAGTAAGATTTTTCTTTTGGGTTTTGTATTGGCTACTGCTTTTATCTGACTGTGTATTTTTATGATCTCATGGTCTGATAGACCAGGGATAATATCATAATCAACTACTAATCCAGGTCTGTTGGTTAAGAAGAGATCTAATGTGTTGTTTAATCTAGTTGGCTTTTTAATGATTTGATCTAAACTTAGGTTGTGTAAAGTTTCTATGAAAAGCTCATTTATGTCCTTAAGGTTTTGGTGTTTATCTATGGTTAGTGTTTTCCAATTTATATCAGGTGGGTTGAAATCACCCATAATCCAAAAAACTGCATTTTTATTTGTCTCTTTAAGTGTAGTAATCTGATTATAGTTTCTGCATGTATTCTAAACTTATCAGCCCTATCTTTTCTAAAAATTTCATAATTACTATTGAAAATTTCTGCATTATAAATTTCAGGATGTAGCCAAGTTTCTGTTCCTGCAATTATGTCTGGTTTCTCACATTCTAATAAAATTTCTAAGTCTGCTGTTTTGTTCCTAATGCTTTGAAAATTTATTACTAAGGTTTTAAGGTATTTTGGTATTAGTTCTTTAGTAGGTTTGTTTAGTGAGGCTGTTGTATTAATTTTAGTAGATTTAGGTTTAACAGTAGTGGATCTGGCTAGTGGTTGATGAGTTTGTTTTGGGATGGTGTTTAGGATGTTGTATGGGTTAGAAGTGTCCGCATCAAAGGAATCAAACAGTCCTGATGTAAACTGAGGTAACCCACACGGTACACAGTGCCATGATGCATCTTTGTTGCCTAAGGCATAATACACAGGTGTATTCATATGGAGACATGATGCATGGTACCATTCATCGCAGGTGTCACATTGAATGGCTTTCTGTTTCATGGTGCATACTTTTTTGCAGATGTTGCATCTATCTTTAGATCTAGGCCCTGGATTTGACTCTACATCTCCTGCTATTAATATTAACAGTGATAGGTATTTATTTCTGCTGTGTCTGATTGAGAACTTCCATTTGTGATGGGTGATCTTCTTTAATGTTATGGATGTGTATGTTAGGTTATTTTTTAAGTTGCATTGATCTAGAGTGTGATGATTGATTATGACTGTTGTTTCCTTTTTAAGTTTAGTGTTGACTAAGGTAGATCTAGTTCTATGTTCAGCTAGTGTGTATTTAGTAATTATTAGGATTTATGGAGAGCTTCTGCACTAAATGGTGAGCTGAGGATATGGACAGCGGGTTCCAAATTATTGACGGCTTTAATTGTGATTTTAGACTCCAAAATCAAGGAAACCAAATAAGTCTTGTACATTTTAACCATTGCACTAGAAAAAAGTTTCTCCTTTGGGCAAAGGACATGACAAAACCTGTTTTCACTTGTTAGCCTTGAGAAATGGGAAAGCTTTGTTTGAAAATATTTCACATGCACATACATTAAATGTGCAAACAACCCATTGCAATTATGTGAATGTACAATGAAAACTCTGTGTTCCACTCTTCATTAGAAATACTAGTAACAAAGTCACAGTCAGTTTCCAGCTAGGAACATAACGATTTCTTTCTTGAGATACCAAACATCGGAATTGTTTTTTTCAAAATTTTTTTAGTACTTCCCTGAACTGCTTGTGGTTAAGGCCTCTAGCTCTGGCAAATTTGATCACTGAGGTAATGGGTCAATCATAAGTTTAATATTCAATGCAGTTTAGAGTTTATGATTGGGATATTGTTCTTTAATTTAATTTAGTGTTCTCAGTCAAAGCATGGACTCGTCAGTTGTTACACTTGCCGTTTTGTCCCATGCCAACTTAACACTTTCAACACAGTTCTTAATAGTATTGAATAAATACTGGCCTGAGTTTGTGTCTTTGACTCAATGTTTTGAAATAAGAATAGATCTTCGTTGTTAACTTTAAATTTTTTTAAATGACTTGTAGGAAAAATGATTCTTTAGCCTCTTCATCATAATGAAATGAGTCAGAAGTCTCTATAATTTATATAGATATTTATAATTATTTATTTCTAATATATTTGCATTTTATAATATGTGAGCACACCTGATTTTTGTAGGTGTTTGCGGGCCGCATAAAACACTCCGGCGGGCCGCATGTGGTCCGCGGGTCGTAATTTGCCCACCCCTGCACTAGAATGTGATAAATAACTACAGAGAGAAAGAGTTAAGTAGAAATGACGCTGATCCACCTTAGTTATTGATAGTAATTTCGTATGGCCTATAGTCCTAACCACATTTAAATTAAAAAAAAAAAGTTAATTCAGGTATCTGGCAGAAAATCGAGTTATACAAAATGTAGAAGACAAAATCTATTTTAAAAAATCGCCCTTAATTTTCTGTTATAATTTGGTTTTGCTTTCTTTTTTACTTACTCCGTCTTTCTTGTCTGTCTAAGTAAGTTTCTGGTTTCCTTTTTCTTTAGTCCATCTGCCTGTCCGTCTGTCTGGTACGAATAGTTTACACGTTTTTTTTCCAACTTCCCATTCTCGGAACAAGTTGAAACTTTGCAACATAGTCCATGACAATACGTGAATGTATATTTGAAAAATTTTACCAAGCTATTAGTGGTTAATATTAATATTAATTTTGTTTTCTGCAAAAAGTGAGCTACACCTTGCAGTATTTAGATTTGGTGACTTTGCGGCTCTACCCCTTAGGTTATATATATATTCTATATTTTGCTTGTTTAAATATGACAATAACAATAAACAAACATACTGAAACTGTTCTAAGAAAATCATTAGAGCCGTTTTCGAGATCCGTGTCGAGCTCAAGTAACGACTATCCATAATGAATTTCCCTTCACTGTAATGACTTCTAACACGAATCTCAATCATTGACTAGAAAATCATAACATGTGACAATAACCTTATAACAATGTTCAACTCTTATGTTCAATGGCTCTCTACTATCTTTTACCAAAACAAAAGCAAAAAAAACAATAATATTCTTTTTAAAAAAAGCTTATTTAAGGAAAATAACCTCTAACTACTGCCATTAATTTCAAGATGCCCGGTTTTTATCTCCCTTTTTGCTAATTGTGCAAAGTTTCAACTTGATCCGAGAATGGGAAGTCACCATTATCTCTTTGTAGGTGAGGTACCCAGAAAATGTTCAAATGGGCCTTGGAAACGGCATCTTTGTCAAAGCAGGCTTTACAATTGACGAAAACTTCGATCAAGACGCACAAAGTTACTATGCAGCCGCAGTGGAAAACATCAACCTGGGTTATCCTGGAGGACCGGAAATACCCATCAACGAATACATCGCTATGGAGACTCAAAACTATATTCAAGATTTATTATCACAGGGTAATACAATATTTAACTATTTACTTATACTCAGTCTTGCTCTTCGGACAGTGGCGTCGCAAGAGGACGCGAAAGGGTGCGAACCTAATGAAACATAACAGTTGGGTGACATCAAAGTGAGAATAATGGGATTCTATTCTTCTTCTTCTTCCTCGTTCACATTTTCATCTTGGAGTGTTCAGATGACTAGACCAATAAAAGAGATGAACTTCGCAGTGGTTTCCAAATCAGGGAGCTCTCTATAGAGTTTTCTTTCTATTGGGCTGTAAAGAGAACAGTTTAGAAGGACATGGTCATTATTCTCTGGTGACACTCCACATGGGCAGATTTCACTGGTTCTAATTTTGAGAGGATTTTTAGCGGCCTCCAAAAGGGGAAAAGACGCTATTGGTTTTGTGTGGCCTGTCTGTTTGTTTGTCTGTCAGTCCGTCCCGTTTAGATCTCAGAAACTAGAAGAGGAAATGAAAATCGGACATTAAGATATTTTAAACCATTCAATGTTCTGATGCAACGGCTACTTTTTTCTTTTCCAAAAGTGAACCATCTAATGTTTTAAATTATCTATGCAAGCAGATTTTTCACACACACACAAAAAAAACATCACCACCACTATTCAATAAATGACTTCCGGGGAGGTAAGTCTTTTAAAAAGGTCACAGACTTCTTCATTAATAAATCAAGTTTCATTCCTAAATTTACGCATTGGTAAAAAAAAATTGTATCTAAGGTCACAATGAAAAAAGTATTAATGGATCATTACAAAATAGATTTTCCATTTATTAATTAACTCATTGAATAGAATACTGATTCAAATTTTGTTTTAAAAAAAAAGTTATAAATTTCAAAAATAACAAACTACTTTTATAGCACGCAGTTTTGACATAATTCTCATTTTAGGGACAATCTAAATAGGACTAACACTATGCAAGCTGTAGTTTAGATATAGACTAGTAGATTCTATATCAAGATTCTATTTCTATATCTATTTCAGATCTAGATCTAGACTTAGATCTATATTAAATCTAGAACTAGTCTAGATCTAGCTAGATCTAGGTTTAGTTTGTATGACAAATGACAACGGATATATAAGATATATACGATATAAAATTTTTATTTGCGAGGGTTAAGTCTTGTCAAGTCATTTGTACACAAATGTAGCTAGCTCACAACCTAAAGTAATCTAGGTCAAGAATTTTTCGTGTTGTCAATTTATCTAATTTTGTAAGAAGAATAAATCTTTAGGAAAATTCAGTTAAAAAGCGAAACGAAAAAAATTTGTAAATTTATAAAATGCATATAAAGGGAAATAATTCAGGTCCAAAATATCGTTGCCGTATAATAATACAAAAATGCTTTGCATTCTGTGTCCCGGGTTCGAATCCTGGTGAAGACTGGGATTTTTAATTTCAGAATCTTTAGGGCGCCTCTCTGTCCACCCAACTTTATTGGGTACCTGACGTTAGTTGGGAAAAGTAAAGCAGTTAGTCGTTGTGCTGAGCACACGTTGGCCATAAAAGCTTATGAGCCCCATAGATAGCAAGGTCTGAAATGGGGATTTACTATTGCAAACAACAAAGCGGTGAAAATGTATAAATTAGATTTAGAGTTAGAAATTTGTTGCTGTTTCTTTTCAAAGGCACCATCAATGACAACACACGAATGCTTCTGGTTAGCGTCCTCTTATTCAGAGGGTCTTGGAAGCAAGAATTTGATAGGGAGGAGACGGTACAGCAGACGTTCCATACAGATATATCCGCAACCAAAGTTGTAAGTATTTTAAAAGTCTTACAGTATCCTCCATCGATGGTATTGGAGATGTTGACGATGAACTCAACAATGTCAAGGACGCAAAGGTTGAACGTCACTATTGCCAGCTAAACAAAAGAAAAATTAAGCTAGAATTTTAACTCTTTCTCTCCTGATCGACGATACCATCGTTGATTTGACCCCATTAAATTAACTTAATTTTTGGGTTCATAAACTATAATGTGGGAAGCGTTGTCGAGAGGCTATGAACTAGACTTGGCTATGAAGGGGGCTTGAGGTTCGACACCCGACTCGGGCAGAGACTTCGTTTGTCTGTTTTTTTGTTTAATAATTCTCTTGTCTTTCAGTGCTCGTGTCTTGTTGGATGCTGGGATGTGAACTTTTGTGTGGGATTGTTCAAAAGAGTCAACGATGCAAAGTTCACACTCACACATTTTGTTCTGAAGTTGACCGGAAAGTGATGGGCAGAATTGATCGTAGGGGATTGCTTTTTGAGATAAATGAAGATATTGGAAGAAAACTTGTGTACTTAAAGAGAAAAATTTAAGTTAGTCAAAAAAAAATAAATAGTGACGTCACAAAATCGCTAACCCCCCCCCCCATCCCCCTTGCCACAAAGTGTCACTTTTTCTCAAACCCCCCCCTCCCCCCCAGAGCGTGACGTCATTTACGAACGACCCCTAATTCCTTCTGAACGCGGGAAATAATTACGGTGAGATAGCGTTTGCACTCTATATGCGTTGGCGTAGCGGTGGATGTTCGTATCAAACGTCTTCACTACTACGTGTTCGTTGCCCATTGATATCAATGCCTCTATTCCAGTCACACCTTCATGGAACCTGGCCGGGTGGAACCAGGACACTGATCTCAAAAACGTCTTTAACGATTTTCTTATTAACTAACTCATTGAAAAATGATCCCTGTCGGATCCGCCTACTCGCAAGGAATATTCAAGACGTGATTTTTGTTTTGATTGTCAAAAGTAATAATGTTTCAAAGATTCATTTGACGTGTTAAAAAATTATAATGTTTTTTTATTCTGTAAAATGTTTTACATGTTTCGGATCTTCCTTCAAAGTAAAAGATAATTTACTTCCTTATCCAAATCTCCCGCTGGACATCTAGCAGGGTATGAAACCAGAACCGTCGAGATAATCAGTCCAGCGCGCTAACCGCACTTCCAGACATTGCTGTTAACTTAATAACAAACTAGTTACAAACTAATAGCCTATTATTGATAAAGAGATATATTACACTATACGGCATTACAACTACCGGATATGTACAATATATCAGAAGAGCGATTTTAGATAATCTTTTCGTATTGATTTGTACTTGCTAAAAAAAAACAACAGGTGTGGAGCTTGTACTTCGGCAATTTCTGCTCGATGTCCCAGCACAGTTATCAACAGCTATTGGCATTTTCCTTTAAATAAAACTAGAATGCGGATGTCGATCTACCTATATTAAACTTCTGATTTAGCACTCTTAAGATCTATATCTACTAGATCTAGACTACACATGTACATTTGGGATGATGTAGATATCTATCATATCTATTCTAGTTTTCGAGATCTGAGGGGGCCGATAACAAAATTAAATGATATTCAACTGGGTTCGGGTTAAGGTTAGGGTCTAACTCACTGCTAGTTAGTGCCAATACGCTCTTACGTCTTTGACACGCCCCTTCCCTTAGCTCTCACCAGGGGCGGACTGGATGTCAAAATCGGACCGGGCATTTCTATACAATCCAGCCGTGATCGATCCAGCCCACACATTTTTTATCATATGATGGGCATCCATTTCTAGGTCTACTTGTCCTCAATATCATTGATATTTTGATAATGTATCGATATGAACGAATACAGTGAACTCTATATCCTTATAAGAAATAAAGACCTTATGTTGCTTTTTAATCGCTAAGTATATGGGCCTTAAAAGGATAAAGCCTACTGGTACAATCTTCGAATGAAGGCTATTACATTAAATTAAAATAGTATTGCACTGTAGAGTCTGTGAAAGGTTTCTTTTAAACACGACGACTCTGAAGGGCCTTTTTATAAGAGAATATTATAAAATCTTTAACAATTTGATATATGCTGTAGTGGCATCGATGCGGCCTTTTCGGTGGTCCTATAGGTATAGGTCCATTTCGTACCGGCCCACAAGTATTTGCCCAAATGCCCACATAGCCAGTCCGCTCTCACCCACGTGACTTCTTCACATAAATTATGACAGATCAGCTCATGGTTTGATAACGCTTCCTCGTCATTGCTTTGGAAACACACACACACATACAATCCATGACAATGTGTAACACGTTCATATGCGTTTAATTTGTCAGCTGGACATGATGCACGACGTGCGAACCATGAGAATCAAGAGGGATGACAACAACCAAGTTGACGTCGGAGAGCTTTGCTTCGAAGGCGACACTTACTGCCTGTACATTGCAATTCCGCAAAGAATTGTCACCTTTATGAGCCTAGGTAAAGTAAAAGTCAAGTAAAGCATTTTTATACGATCCAGCCCACAAATTCCTTATCATATGATGGGCACCCATTTCTAGGTCTGCATGTCCTCAATATTATTATGTTAAGTTTCATAATGTATCGATATGAATGAATACAGTGAACTTTATATCCTTATAAGAAATAAAGACCTTATGTTGCTTTTTAATCGCTAAGTATGTAAGCAACCTACTGGTACAATCTTCGAATGAAGGCTATTACATATTTCGGAAAATGTGCAGGCATAGAGTGAACTCTATATCTATACAAGAAATAAAGGCCTATTTCAGAACCTTGCGATCTATATGGCAGACATTAGCTGGGGAAAGTAAAGGCGGTTGGTTGTTTTGCTGCTGGCCACATAACACTCTCGTTAACCGTTGGCCATAGAAACAGATGACCTAGGTAAATGTGTTGGCTAAAATCGACGCAATCATAATCGAATTAGTTTTTATTTCTTTTAAAGTACTGGTTAAAAAAAACGTGTATACTATTAACGAAACTCCCAGGAAGGCTCAGTTACACTTATTCTGAAGGGGGTAACTGGTCTTTACTGAATAAAAAAAAAATAGAGACAGTGGTTGCAAAGGGAGATGATTGTCAGCGCAGACGTATAATGCCACAGATGTGACTATTTTCTAAATGGATGTTTGAGTAACATTATAGAATAAAATACGTTTCGCTCAGCATACTGTCTATGAACCACATATAACCACTGCATAAAACTGAAACTAAAAAAAAGGGTTAAAAAAAAGGGCATTTAAAATTTGAAAGAAGCAGCGCACGAGATTACATTCGGTTCAAAAACTGTACATGCCTATATAATTTTTGTGTTGTTTTATTTTATAATAATAATCATAATAATAATCTTTATTGTCCGTATGGAAATTTGTCTTACAATTTGTGAATTACACCAAACAAAAAACATTATAACTATAATCATATCTTTCTATTTTTAAACCCTTCATTTAATAAATTTACGAATAAGGTTTTTAAAAAACATTTTGATTAGAATTTTAATTTCATTTTATTTTATAGAAAACTCATTGACTCAGCCCAACAGCGTCAGTTCACTATTTGAAGGGCTTAATGATGTATATGTTGAACTTGTCGTCCCGAAGTTCAAAATAGAAACACAACTTAATCTTAAATCAGCATTGACTGAGCTGGGATTTGGGGACATATTTGAGGAAGACAACGCAGACTTTAGTGGCATTGGCTCTTCAGGTCAGTATAACTACCATTGCACTGTACAGGATATAGATCTTAGTTCTTTAGGCCAGCAGGACTTTATCTACCGCTGCACTATGCAGGATATAGATTTAGTACATTAGGCCTATGTCTAGATGTCTAACTGCACCATACAGGATATATATATATATTAGTTTTTGGGTCAGTAGGCCTATAACTACCACTGCACTATACAGGATATAGAGTCTAGATCTAGTATATTAGTTCTTCAGGTCAGTATGACTACCACTGCACTATCAGGATATAGATCTAGTAGGCCTATATTAGTTCTTCAGGTAAGTATAGCCATCTACCACTGCACTATACATGATATAGGCCTAGTATATTAGTTCTTCAGGCCAGTATAACTATAACTGCACTCTACATGATATAGATCTAGCATATTAGTTCTTCAGGTCAGTATAGCTACCACTGCACTATACAGGATATAGATCTAGTATATTAGTTCTTCAGGTCAGTATAACTATAACTGTACTATACAGGATTTAGATCTAGTATATTAGTTCTTCAGGTCAGTATAGCTACCACTGCACTATACAGGATATAGATCTAGTATATTAGTTCTTCAGGCCAGTATAACTATAACTGCACTATACATGATATAGATCTAGTATATTAGTTCTTCAGGTCAGTATAGCTACCACTGCACTATACAGGATATAGATCTAGTATATTAGTTCTTCAGGTCAGTATAACTATAACTGTACTATACAGGATTTAGGATCTAGTATATTAGTTCTTCAGGTCAGTATAACTACCACTGCACTATACAGGATATATATCTAGCATATTAGTTTATCAGGTCAGTATAGCTACCACTGCACTATACAGGATATAGATGAGCTTTTCATATAAACTTTACACAACCTAAGTTTAGATCAAATCATTAAAAAGCCAACTAGATTAAACAACACATTAGATCTCTTCTTAACCAACAGACCTGGATTAGTAGTTGATTATGATATTATCCCTGGTCTATCAGACTATGAGATCATAAAAATACACAGTCAGATAAAAGCAGTAGCCAATTCAAAACCCCAAAGAAAAATCTTACTCTGGAATAAACATTCTTATTATAAAAAGACATTAACCAACCAGTCGATGACCTCTGGAATTTCATTAAAAACCATGTTAAAAGCATTATAGAAAATCATATACCAACTAAATACACATCAAACAAAATAAATAAATGCTGGTTTAATAATAGACTAAAGAAGCTTTGTAAACAGAAGGAAAACCTATATAGAAAATTTAAAGAAACTAAGGCAGAAAGAGTTTACAAAAAGTATATAAAAATTAAACACTTAACCCAAAAAGTAAGCAGACAGCTGCAGAGTGAATACATAAACAATGTAATATCTAAAGATAACAACAAAAACCTATGGTCATACATTAAGTCTAAGAAAATGGAAACAACAGGCATAGCGCCATTAAAAGATGAACATAACATAATACATAATGATAATGAAACTAAAGCAAACATCCTAAACAAATACTTTGCATCAGCATTCTCAGCCCCAGGAGACAAAGACATATTACTGAATTTGAACCAAGTAGACAACATAGAAGATATAGTAGTACAAGAAAATGGAATTCAAAAACTAAACCAAAAAAAGCGTCTGGACCTGATGGTATTCCAGCTATATTACTCAAAGAACTAAGCAATGAGCTAGCCCCAGTGTTCAAAATACTCTTTCAGGCTTCACTTAACCAGGGCAGAGTACCAAAGGACTGCAAAGAAGCTAGTGTCACCCCCCTATTTAAAAAAGGAGAAAAGTCTGACCCAGGAAACTACAGACCAGTATCAATTACCAGCATCACATGTAAAATCCTAGAACACATAATATGTAGCAACATCATAAACCACTTAGACAAACAAAATGTCCTCACACCATACCAACATGGCTTTAGGAAATATAGATCATGTGAAACACAACTAATAGGACTAATTGATGATTTTTCAAAAGGTTTAGATAATAGTGAACAAATAGATGCTATTTTACTAGATTTCTCTAAGGCTTTTGACAAAGTTCACCACCATAGTTTTCTTAAAAAATTAAAATATTTTGGCATTAATGGTCCACTGCATCAGTGGATTAAAGATTTTCTGATAGGGAGAGAACAAACTGTAATAATAAATGGCTCTAAATCAACACCGATAACAGTAAACTCAGGTGTACCTCAAGGAACAGTCTTGGGTCCACTACTATTTTTAATTTACATAAATGATTTACCAAATTGCATTAGTTCAGGAACAAAAGTCAGATTAATTGCAGACGATTGCATAATACATAGATCAATAAAAACAACACAAGACACAGATATTTTACTAAGAGAATTAGAAGAATTACAGAAATGGGAATCAAATTGGAGCATGTCTTTCCACACAGAAAAATGTCAGTTGTTAAGAGTAACAAAAAAACTAAAACAAATTAATTCCACTTATCCAGTAACACAGACTAAAAACGCAAAATACCTAGGTGTTATAATAAATGAAAAACTGTCATGAAATCCACATATTGATGAAACTATAAAAAAAAATCAAACAAAGCATTAGGATTTATTAAAAGAAATTTCTATAAATCAAATAAGAACATAAAACTAAAATGTTATTTAACCTTGGTTAGGCCAATAATAGAATATGCATCCTCCGTTTGGGACCCCTCAACTCAAGATAACATTAAGAAACTGGAACAGACACAAAATAGAGCTGTGAGATTCAGGAAAACCAGTGACTTGGCAGAATTAAAGTCATTGGTTAATATGCATGACTAAATGCATGACACGTAGGACGTAATCATCTTCTTTACGACGTGGGGTGCTTCCCCCCTGTGTAAGGAGCCCCATCAGTGACGGCCATGAACAGAGTAAGGCGGCCGCACCGCGCCTCGTTCCTTGGTCCCACTCGCTCTAAGTGGTCGAGGGCAGCGCTAACCATGGGGAGTTTGTCTCATGTTCCTATACTATAACCGCCACTGTTCCGTGCAGGGACCGCCACTCCAGCTTAATGGCTAACTGATGTCGGTCCACTTGTGGAACGGCGTGGCGGACTTTTTGGACTGAGGTGCTGGCTATTTGTTCCATCCCCACGGGGGTAAAAAAAAAAAAGCTCACCCATGGTATCCCGCGGGTCATGGTTCGCGTACCAATCTCAGCATATTCTAGTTTAAACTACTAGACGTTTCCACAAAGGCGCCCCACCCCCCATTGAGGCGACCCGGGGGGGGGGTCTGATTCCTTCGATCTAGAGCTACAGAGATCTACACACACACGTCAATACTCGGTCGTTAGTTAGTATCTACAAACAACCAAGACAACTAACTGATGTAGGTGTATTCAACTCTATACATTGACACAGATTAATCTTGTCCCTTCCTAATACACCCTAGGCAGACCCTACTACCACTACAGCCCAACATAACCAACACCCTATACGGCAGTGCTGAACAACTAAAGAAAACTGCACACTATTTTTCCTTGGCACAGTCTGCAAAAGAGCTCACAGCTCAGCAGCAATAAAGCTGTCTAGAAGAAGAAGAAGAATCTTGAAAGTAGATATTTGTTATAACACAAATGGAACGATAAAATAATAATAAAGCTTGACGTCGAGTCCAAAGATTAACGAGGAATGCAGTAGTTCCCTCGGCTATGCAGCCCCAGCTGTGACCTACATTTTTGCCTCATTAGGGCAAGCATAACAATTGTCCGCCGTTGGTCGATTAAGATTTTCTTTTCGCCGATAATATAAACAAAATCTAAGTGACTACAAATACACGTCTTTTCCGTATTATGTTTCTTGCTAGTCTGAGCGTTTTATTTTCACAACACTCTTTATTTACTAGAATTACGGCCGACCACTTTGTGGTTACATCAGAAACTCTTTAGCATACACAAACAAAACAATCGTCCTCCTCTACTGGTGATTATATCATAAACACGCACATACAATTTATCGCACCACCTAAAACAAATCTGGAAATCTTCCCATAATTCTAAGAAGGCTAAATATGAATGTTTAATGTCGAGGCCGTACTATGTTATGGGTCTGAAACATGAAGAACAACTGAAACATCAACAAAAAGCACAGACTTTATTCAACAACAATAAAACCCCAAAATATCTGGAAAAATACAGTGGCGTGACGCGGTAAAGTAAAAAAAACAACTTTTATTTTCAGACCTTGTAGTCTATAGGGCAGATGATGTAAAAGTTGGCTGAGTGGTAAAGCGCTTGGTTTCCTAACCGGGGGTCCCGAGCTCGAATCCTGGTGAAGACTGGGATTTTTAATTTAGGGATCTTTGGGCGCCATTGAGTCCACCCAGCGCAAATGGGGTACCTGACATTAGTTGGGGGAAAAAGTAAAGGCGGCTGAACGTTGTGCTGGCCATATGACACCCTCGTTAATCACAGAAACAGATGACAGGTATGACGCAGTAGAAAACATCAAACTGTGGAGAATGGGCGGACATAGAAATACAGGGGGGGGGGCAGATCTTAATGATGAGATCACTACCTTACAACAATGCAATGAAAACAAACACCCGTCTTAAAATTGGAAATAAACTTATTTACTTGTTGGGCAGCCTCCACCCTAGCCTGATTAGAGACCAACCCACTTTTTTTTCAAATGAGATGGGGACAAACATTCTGCCCATTTCCCATTTATTTGAGACCGCACCGTTCCCTCCCGATTTCCGCACTTTTACACCTGTTAGCTCATTCCGTTTCTGCCTTGATAGAACATTGGACAGATTAGTTAATATTAGCCTTTTTTTTTTCGTTTGTAGCTGATGAAGGTCTTGTGGCCCAAACGTGCTTTTGTTTTCACTTGGTCCGGCAGGGTTCCTTGTGTCGTTTAAAGATCCACTTGTGTACGCAAACAAACGTTAACTGACTGTATCATCATCATCTTTCCTCATGGCACATAGGGCCTCAGTAAAAAATACGCCACTCTCCACGGTCTCTTGCTAGTTTTTTAATGGCTTCCCAGCTAACCCTCTCGGCTTCATCTAGTAAAATGCGTTGCCATTTTCTTTTTGGTCTGTACAACTACCAATGCACTATACTGTATAGAAAGTACAATATTGTGTTCTATTTATTGCAAATAGTTGATTAAAGCTATCAGCTACCTTCACGTTACCTTAGTCATCTATCCCCACTTCTATTTGTTTTCTCATTATAGACTTGTATATCAACGATGTCATCCATAAAGCGGTCTTCGAGGTTACAGAAGTTGGCACATTTGCTACAGCCGCTAAGGTCGATGACGGTTCAAGGAAGTCTCTTTCTACTTCGCCTCCATTAGAAAGATTCATTGTTGACCGCCCGTTCATCTATTTCTTGAGAAATAAAAATACTGGACACATTCTCTTACAGGGTAAATTTTATGGTTGACATCTGTAGTGAATGATGAATCAGGAATAAAAGATATTAAAATAAATTCAACGAGTTTGTTCACGTTTCAACGAGAGGCGTCCACTTCTTAATCATTGAACTCCGTTTGAGTGAGGGCTTGAGAGGTTGAAATCCTCTCTTGCGAAAGCCCTGGATAGAAACCCTGCTGTTGTGCGTAGTGTATATAAAAATTAAATCTTTTATATAGCATTATTTTATGCTTATAGCATGCTCAGAGCGCTATGGTCCAATCTCGTTTTTGGACCAGTGGGGGAGGGGTATCTGGGAGAAGGTTTTCCGTGCTGCCTTTAGGTGCTCAGTCAACACAACTCTGTTCGAGTTGGTTGTCGAACCTCGAGCCTCCTTCATATGTAGCTAAGCCAAGTTCAAGCGTGCTTATCCTCTCGACCACCATACAAGTCGAGGCGAAGATAAAGTCTCGGGCAGTTTTAAAAAATAATGAAAACTCACAGCCCGCTCGGTAGGCAGTGTTAGCCCTCCCTGGTGGGCCAATGAGTCTGCAATGGTGTCACCAGTCACACCCATGTGACTATTTGTGTTCAGTCACACCTGTGTGAAGCCATGACAATGTCGATATGGAAAAGAGGGGGTATAGTTCAGGACTTTCCAAATAAGATAAATTTTATTGGTCGAAACTACTGAAAAATAAGTTTGACAACAATTGTCCACCTCAGAATTCTATTATAGCTATAAAAATATAGATGCCAATATAAACAAAACACACACACACACAATCAGTGCTTGATGGTTTTAGCATAATTCAAATATATTTTTGAATGTGTGCTCAGGATTTAAAGACGAGGGACTTAAGTCACAAAAGTCACTTTTGACCATATGGACACCCCAGTTGACAAAACTAAGACACTAATGTCATAAACAATCCATAGATTTTTCGGATGACACACAGTGACCACACATAAACACTAGATTTGGTCATGCGCAATAGAAAAGGAAAATACATGTACAATCAAAAGACAATGTATTCGATGTTTTTACAAAGCTTGGGCTATATTAACGCACTCTATCAGATAAACACGTTTGTACACGTTATTTCTCCACCCAATCTCGAATCAAGTTACAATTTGACACAATTATATCTTGGACCTGACAAAAAATGAATGAATAAACAAAATTCACCAATGAGTTAATTAGCTGTTGGTAATTTATTATTTTGTTTGGAATCGTAACAAGGGAAAGAAATTGTACTTGACAGATATGGTGGTATAAGTTGAATTAGTTCCCCTTATACTTTGTATAGAGAATAAGGTCGTTGCTTAACTAACGATAGATAACTGTAAAACCTTCTAGTTTTATAAGATCTCCGCTGGCACAGTGGTTAGTGTATTGGCTTGATAAGACTCGAGTTCCAATTCCAGTTGCACAACCTTTTTTTTTTTGAAAATGCATTTAAAAAGCGATCACGGTAACATACCCCCTTCTTTGTGTGAATACAGTGTGTTAGCTATAGTGTGTGAAAAGACTTTTAGGAGAAAGCAGAAAAGAATGGAGTCTATGGCAATAAGTGCTAAACAACGCCCACCCCTTTTCAAGCATTCCTAACTTTCCAGAAAAATGTCGGGCAATGCTTCTCAGGCTCAATGAGACGATTAGGCGAATTGAGATGCAAAACAGAACTCCAGTTTAGGTGCCTCCATTGCACTGGAGGGGATGGAATAAAGCTCAAATAAATGTCACTTTCCACACACCGTTCCTACAGGTGTCCTTTTTATGATGTGGTACAGAGAAGAAATGTGGGGGGAGTTTCTCCACGGTGTGCTCGACCTTTGTCCTCGCTTCTAGCCCGAGCGTCTTGGGGTTAGAGCCATCGTCAATAGGGATGTAATAATTTACATCTGCTTGGATCTTTTCCAGACAGAAGTTTGATCAGTCATGCAGATGGAGAAAAGCTTCCATAGGCCTAATAGTTGCAAGAGTCTTAGACTCGACTCTCAGCACATTACAAAGGTAAAACAATTACAAGGGGTTCGCACTGTTTTGAGACAGACAGATCGCGATGAACACTACCATATTCCTGGACTGAACAGCAAGCCTCAGTCACTGTATTGAGGGTTACAAAAATGGTGGAACAAATTCAAGGATGGCCTAACAAGTAAAATAAATCTCTAATTGAGAATATAGGTCTTAACCTGGATTCAAACTCAAGATCCCTCAATTGCTACATAGCTTCTAATAACCAGGCAATAGTAACGTTCCTCTTTCAGACCATGTGGTCTATAGGGCACATGATGTTAAGGTCATCTGTTTCTGTGGCGAGGGTGTAATGTGGCCAGCACAGTGACTAACTGGCTTTACTTTTTCCCCAACTAATGCTGAGTGGACTCTGAGACGCCCTAAGGATTCCAAAATTAAAAATCCCCGTCTTCACCAGGATTTGAACATGGGACCCCTGGTTAGGAAGCCAAGCGCTTCAGCACTCAGCCACCGCGCCTCCAACCAGTTGTTATACCAAATTATAAAAAAAAAAAACACAAAAACACATTTATTGTTATAATTTATTTCAATGATTTTAAAAAAAAGTTAAATTTTATACAAATAGGCTTGAGATGATTGATAAACAAAATTTAACATTTCATTATGAATGAAAATAAACTAGTCAAGAAAACTTCACAATTCACATAGCATTTTGTTCACTGGAAATGAAAAGTCCATGCAGAGTTGAACCTTTACAATGAATTTATGTGAGACTTGGATAACCCTTACATACTTTTACATTTAAATTAATAAACTGATGCTTCAACAAATAAAAGATTAATAGAGAAAAATGGAACAGATGAAATAGTGCAGTGTAAACAAAGGCTCAGGATACACTTAAATATTGACAAAACATCTCTAAAATCTATCCACAAAAATTGTCAGGTTTTTTACATCAATCTATCTCAATTGTCATTGTTTGCTAAACTGTTATCTTTCTGAAACAATCTAGACTTCTCAGACTATCCCTTTTTTTTATTCCTCACATTAAATAATTTTATTTTGCAACTTATTGCTACAAAATCAACAACAAAAAAAGGTTCTGATCAAACTGACTTCAGGTAAACTATTGGAACAAAAAAGGTTCTGATCAAACTGATTTCAGGTAAACTATTGGAACAAAAATAGGTTCTGATCAAACTGACTTCAGGTGAACTATTGGAACAAAAAAAGATTCTGATCAAACTGACTTCAGGTAAACAAAAAGGTTTCTTTCAAGAGCTTGGAAGCTGTGCAAGTCTAGACTGTATATAATATATTATAAGCTATTTACATTTTTAAACAATGGCACCAAGGAAATCTGTCATTTATACATGGCAAGAAAAGGGATGGAGGATGTATACACATTTTAAAGCATATTTTTTGTTGCTTTTTTAAAAATACTTTTACCCTAACAAATATAGATTAACTGAAATCAAATTTTAAACTTTCAAAAAAAAATAATTAGTGGACTACTAGAAAAACTGTCCTCGAACATGTCAATAAAAAAGGTTCAGTAGCACTCTTTGCATTAGACTGGACAATATCTTTTTAAAAAATTGATTACAACCTATATTATATATGTTTGTGTGTATATTTTCACATAAAAGGAACATGAATAATTTTAACATATTTAGTAACAATATTTGTTTTTATACACATTTTACAGTTTAAAAATTATATAATGAAGTACCCTTTCAGACTTTACAATCTATTTGGGAGATTATTTTAAAGGTCTATGACCTACTGTTGACCAGGGTGTCATGTGGCCAGCACAATGTCTGACTGCCTTTACTAATTTCAGGTACCCATCAGAGTTGGGTGAACTGAGATTCAAACCCAAGACCCCTTGCTTCGGAAGCCAAGTGCTTTGACACTCAGCCAAACCCCCCCCACAGTAGTTGAAATATTAACCATAAAAAAAATGTCATGACTACAAATTTGTAAATAATTAATTTAGATTCATATATCATTCAAGACTTAGTTTACTATCCTCTCACGCATCATTCAGTAAATACAAATAATGATATATAGTGAACATTTTAGGAAACCAAAAGTATGAAAAAAAATGCATCCTGCTATTTATATATTTCATAAAGTCAATTATGTCGACTCTATTGCAATTAGTTTGAGATGTATTACATTGGCAGGAAATGACAGCTTATATATGTATATATGTATAAAGTTTTCATTATGTACACAAAACATTTCAAAAATTCACTTCAAATTCAACGTCTGTTTCCTGAAAGACTGGCTAATCCAATTTTCAAACAATTTCATACTATGCAGAAAAAATGTTTCAATTTCAAGTCATTTTTTTTTAAGCTATGACAAGAGATTTTTCAAATCTCCCAAAAAGATTTCATAATCAAGCAAAAAAAAAAAGATTCTTTTTTATAGCTTCAATATTAATGACAAATTAGCTATTTTTTAAACATTTGTCCAATTTTCAATTTATAAAAATGTGTACAAGAATTTTAGTTGAAAAAAATACTCATACAACTAATAATATTTAAGATAGTTTCAAAGCCTCAACAAGGTAATAAAAAATAAATAAAACCATATTCTAAATTAAAAAAATATTGTTGTTAATTAGCTCACAGTTGTAGTACTATAAGTACGATGATCAACAAAAACAGTCACAACTTATAAACAAAAAATTCAATAACTGAGAATGTAGAAATTTGAAACAGATTTGTGCAAGTTGAATGGAATGAAATATCTTAAACTTGTTAGTTTCTTTGACAAATATTCAATTTTCCTCTTTCAGACCTTGCAACGATGTAAAGATCATCTGTTTCTATGGTCCACGGTTAACAATGGTGTCATGTGGCCAGCACAACGACCAACCGCCTTAGCTTTTCCACAACTAATATCATGTTCCAATTAAAGTTGACTGGACTCAGGGCGCCCTAAAGATGCCAAAAAATTCACTAAGATTCGAACCCCAAGACCTAGGGTTCAGAAGCCAAGCGCTTTAGTACTCAGCCACAGCACCTCCTAACTAAATTCAAATAGTAATAAATTACCCTAAGGATGCAGGTATATGAAAGATTAGAACATAAAAACTTAATTCTAGCTCCATTTAAATAAAAAATATTTAGTTATTAAGAGTAATTAGAAAAAAAAAAAAAGACTATAAAGTTGACCAATTAAATTGTTATTTTTAAGAATTACATCATTACTTAATGCTTTTTACGACAGAGAAAATAAAGTTTCACTATCATCAAAACAGAAATAAAAATATAATAATAAATAAGTAAAAGTATTAATAAATAAGTAAAAGCAAAAGGTTTGTTATTCCATTTAATATCCTGTTTTGTTTATAATAACATTAGAACTCCTGGCCATCAGGCGGAAAAACGAAATGTAGAAAAAAAAAAGCTACCATCCTAGCCCACAGAAACAAAGGGAGATAAGTTCTAACACACCTACGTTTTAAATTAAAAACAAATACCACTATTTGAAAGATGTCATCTATCACAGTGTGAACACCTGACAAGTGCACAAAGCCAAGTTAGCCAGAGCTCAGTGCTTCCCACAGACTGACATGCATAGACCAGGCTAAAAGACATCAGTGTCTCAAATTTAAATAGTATCTAGTCACAGTTATTTTAATACACATTTTGTTAATATGTATACCATATATATATATTTCATTTTTTTTGTTGCACATAACTAACGAAAGTAGGAAGCCTTATCTACAAACATAAACTCCAAACAAGCTTGCTATTGGCACTGTATATATCACCTTAAACATTCAATAGCAGTACATGCAAAAAGAAAAACAACAACTTCAGATAGTCATTGCTTTCTCAATATATGACATGGCAGAAACGTGAAAAAAACAACAACCAAAAAAAAAAAAAAGCTTTGAAAACCCCTGATCCACTGGAATGATGTATCAACATCAACACATCAAACATCATTACAACCATTTTTTTAAAAATATCAAACTATCAAGATCAAATCAAAATACATCATGTTTTTAAAACATGTGTTGGGGAAAAAGTTGTAAACAAGTTTGTGTTTTAACAGGTCTATTAAAACAACACAGTACAAGCATCAGATAGAAGTGATTTCTCAACACAAAGTACCACTCTCGTAGCAAACACAGAAATGTCATGTAAGAATTCTACAAAATATACAAAGCTTTTATAGTTGACATAAACTATTTGGAAAACATAATTCCAATACAGGAACGTCAGGAGATCAGTTTAAAAAGAAATTATAGAGATATAAAAAAAAATAATTACAAAAAATATATGTGTATATACATAAAGAGCAATGGACAGCAAGGAATTATTTGGAAGACTTAAAAACAAAAATATTGATATAATTTCAGTGAAAATAAAGTAAAAGAGAAATATAACACAAGGAATTACATAAACACTTATAATGCAACAAATGGCTTCTCTAATAATAGACTGCATTTGGATAAAAAAGCTCAGTGTTTCCCAAACTGTGCTCCACAAAACCCTAATGTTCAGCGAGGCCTGAATTGGTGTTCCACAAACTAATGGAATAATTAACCAGACCTAGATCTAGTAGGCCAACGGTAAATTAACCTCAATTAAAAAATAAGCAAAGTGTTCAACTAAATACTCACGATAAACAAAGTGTTCCGTTAAGGAAAAAGTTTGGGAAACGCTGAAATAGCTTACACCAACTATGCACAGCTAAGATTTCAATTCACCTTGGAGATGTGCTAGACAGTAATTGTTTCTAAAACAAAGAGGTCCTCATGGCTCGCAAAGAACTTCCTTCACGGGGAACAGTACCAGGAAAAAGAGGACGAGGCAGACATAGAAAGTGAGGGGAGAACAACACACAAGAATGTACAGTCCTGTCACTGAATGAACTTCCAAGGCAAAAGACAGAGAGGAATGGAGAAAGATGGTCAACAGATCTTAGGTGGCGCACCAAAGGATAGGTGAAGATGAAGAGAGGAATGTGTTACAATGGCCCATTGACAAGAGCGGTAAAAAAAACAACCTAGAGGATATTTTATTGAAACATACAAATCTATTTAACAAATCACAATAAATGAGTCTGTAATACTGTTTTTTTTTTTAATACCATCAAGTTTTTCCTATTCAAACACTAGTCAATGAACTTTAAGTGTTAGAACATCTTAAAATATATGGAAATACTTTGATTAGGGGGACAAAAATGTAATTCTTGTTTATTAAAAAAAAACTATTTAAAAAAAAAAAACTGAGTTAATTCTCTTACCCACTTTGTTTTAAGCCATTATCATTTTGTAGGGCATTTTCAGATATGATTACACAGGTTTTGGGCGAAAAGTTTTGAGTATCAGTTTCTTCCTTTCCTTTCAATTAAAGGTGGAAAAAAAAATGATGATTACTGTTATGTACTTAAGGAAACTTCAAAAATTAAATAAATCAGTCTATGAATGCTAATACCGGTACCAAAATGCTACTGAACAACGCCTCGATGCTGAGAGCTCTTCATTATGAGCATAGCTTGACCAGTTTTCACTTGCGCTGCCTGAGACGTATGATGTGAATCTCCTGGAGGCATGAAGTCTCAAATAAGGAAGTTTTGAAATTAGTCAATACATGATGCAGGTATCTATGCATTTTTGACATAGAAAAGACTACCATGGCTTGGACATGTCAGCCGCATGCCAGATAGAGGAATTTCAAAGGACAATTCTCTATTCTGAGCTTGCAAATGGAATCAGACCCGAGGGACACCCAAGACTATCCTTCAGAGATGTCAAAAAGTGAGATATAAGGTCTACAGGAATCAATGAAAGAATGAGGGAGGCAACTGAACAAGATCAGACAACATGGAGGCAGACGGCATATATTTGTACAAACTTTGCAGAGAGCAAAAAGAATGAGAAAGAAAGCTAAGATAGCCCTAAAATAGTTGCACAAACTGTGGCGGCAAACCTTGCTGCTCAAGATTCTGCTTGTTGAGCCACTGCAAAAAATGCCCGAACTAAAAAAAAAAAAAAAAAAAAAAAAATCGTAACCAGTGATTTATCTGGGAGCATCCATTGATTTCCAAGACAGAAGGAGCTATATACCGTATTAAAAGGGCAAAAAATTTTTTTATCTTAAATGATACAGATGTTACTTCAAAAAAAAAAAAGATGATTACGTCCTATGCGTCATGCATTTAGTCATGCATATTAACCAATGACCTAAACTCCGCCAAGTCACTAGTTTTCATGGCTAGCTCAGTCAACACATTACATGCTCTAACAGCGCTAGGGAAGAAGGAGCTTATTGTTATTGATACTTAAATTTTTACATCTGACTTAAAAAAAAAAATCTTTTCTACTGTTTTACCTCTCATTAGAATATTAACAAAGAAAGAGAATCATATACTAGTTAAAATATACTACTTATATATTACTTATTTACTAGCTATATACTACTTATTTACTACTACTGCTACTTATACATAAATATTTACTTAAATGTATTGGTATATTAATGTAAAAAAAAACATTTGACAGCATAATAAATAAGAAGAAAGTCTCCTACGCCATTCATTAAAAACAGCACAAGTTGATCATTATAAACAATAACAAAAGGCACAAATATCAATCTACATAAAATGTTTAGCACCATATATGGAATGGTAAGTCAAAGTTCAAGGACAGACATGGTAAGTCAAAGTTTAAGGACAGACATTAGTATGTGAACAGTAACAAAATTAATGTGACTGCTAAAAATAGCATGCAACTAAAAATGAACATTTTCTAACTGCTTACAACGTTAAACTTATACACTTATTTAATCAGATCCTCCACAAAAATATATGTGTATACATTCAAAAGCTGTTGACACTTTGTGAAAAAAAGATTAAAATATCATAAAAATATTAATGTTTTCACAACTTTTTAATCATATATCAAAATGTTAAAAAGAAATATATCCTCTGAAAGACCTATCACCATTTTTTAAACTTACTTTCACTTGTACGAATAAACACATACAAAAGGAAAATATATTTATCCTGTACTTTACAAAATAAAGAGAACTATATGTTTCATAATAGATCTTGCATATTGATATGAAATTTAAAAACATATTTTTTAAACATTTGTAAAACATTTCAAAGGCTCAGTCAAGTAATACTTTTGTCAGTTAATATGTAGTATAGTGTTATGAAACTAGAATTTGTAAATAGAATAAAGTAGCAAAAATAATTGTTTTATTCTGTTTATAAAATAAAGAGAATACTTTTTAAAATTCCCATTAAAGTATTCAATTCAGAAGCCATGTTTCATTTTGAAATACACTTAGTCCAGAAACCTGTTCAAATCAATTGAACAATGTTTTGGTATATTTATGACACATGCATTTATGGCTAACATCAGCTCAGTTTTTGAGATTTTGTTCATATCCGAAGAGACAAAGTAAAGAATATGTTCCCAAACTGGATATGGTACACTTTAACATGGAGGATATTAAGATTCCTTTTGTTTGCTTAGCAACACTAAGTACTTTAACATTCTCCTGAGAAGGGAAACTTATCAGTGAATAAGAGATTTGGTGTCTGAGAGTTTGTATATGAAGAGTTTATTAAGAATGAAATGAATGTATCTTCACAATGAGATGTTACAAGACAGTTTTAAATTAAAATGAAAAAAAAATTCAGCTTACAATCTTGACGAAAACCTAACATCTAGAAAGTTGCATCGGTAGAAATGACCATCATTGTCAATCATGTGTTTGTGAAGAAGTCAAATATATGAGGCCGTTTGAAAGTTGCGTAGGAAGAGTTGGCAAAAGTAATTCCTTTCTTTGTCATGATGCCGTTTCCTTCATGAACATGACCAAACAAATGAAGTTGAGGTCTGGAAACAAAAAATTATTTGGTTACATTTAGGGCTATAAGTAAAATAAAATATGCGCACCATAAAAATTACATTAAATTTAAGATATTTGTCAACTATTTTCATTTTGAATAAATTAAAGTGAAAGTTTAAACATAAGGGATTAAAAAAAAAAAAGGAAAATTCCCCTTTGAGACTTTGTGATCTATATGGCAGATGATGTAAAGGTCATCTGTTTCTATGGCCTATGGTTAAAAGGGTGTCATGTGGCCAGCATGATCAACCACTTTACTTTCCCCCAAATAATGTCATGTACCCATTAGACCTGGGTGGACTCAGAGGTGCCCAAAGATCCCGAAGTTAAAAATCACATTCTTCAAACCAGGATTCAAACCCAGGACCTCAGTTCAGAAGCCAAGTGCTTTACCACTCAGCCACTAACATAAGAAATAATTTATTAAAATCTCAATTCTTACTTAGGTTCAACTCGGACTGAAATGCTAAGCTAGTTAAGAATATAAAAACAGGAAATTAACTCTGATCTATTTTAAGTTCTTTAACTAGAATTTCATTTTTTTAAACATAATTTACATTTAAGAATAAACAACTCTTAATATATATATATATATAAAATATTGTAATAAATCAAAGATTTATGTTAGATTAAGCAACAAAAGATATGATTCACACTATATTAGGTGCCAAAAGAAATAAAAGACCATAAATAAATTTTAAAAACTTACTTAATTCGAATAAGAACTTCATCTCTCAAATGTGGACATCCCCAGTGACTTCTTCCTGGATGCTCTAAGCCGCAGGTTTCACAGGTACTTGCTGGAATGACTCTATGAAAAGCTTGAGATAATTTAGGAATTTTTCGAGTTGACCAATCTGTGGCCAGATCAAGTATTCCATATGGAGGAGTGTGCGTAATCAAGACATCTGTTTTTGATGGTATCTCCCGCCAGTGTGCTGCTATTTTTCGAGAGTTACAAATAAAACCCCTGGCGTTGGTCATGAGCCTAAAGGGAGAATATGGAGCTCCATAGAAATTGATGCCCTTATAAGTAAACGATGTGTTACAAAGATATGTTGCAGATATCAGTCTCTCCTGAATCGTATGAAGTTTCTTGTGCTCTAAGGCTGTTTCATGGTTACCAGCAACAAAGAGCTTAATTTTGTGTGGAAATCTGTCAAAGAAGTCATTCATCATCTGCACAATTTCCTCAAAATTATCAGATCGGGAAAAAACGCCAGAATGGTTAGAATAAAAATCTCCTGAATGAATAAGAATGTCCCCACATGGAATTTCATTAGCACTTGTGGAGTACGACCCAGAAAGGCTGCTCAGGAAAACACCTCCTTTATGAAAGGAGTTCTCGTGTGAATCTTTGCAAGAGCTTGACCTTTTTTCAAAGGCATTCACCCCTTTCTCATTTATGATCTGATTGGGGGAATCACTGCTGATGCTTCTTCGAATGGATATGTTGCCACTAAGAGGTCTTGGTGGTGTTAAGGCATTATGTCCAAGATGTGTATCTGAAATATGAACTATTCTTACCACCTGAGTGGATGATGTAGCTGATCTGACATGACCTACGTTTGTAACATCCATTGTGAGTGAGAATAAATCTCTTTGTCTGGAAAAAAAGAAACAAAATAAATTTTATATTTCATTAATATAAAGCTGCAAAGAAACTTCTGCACTCTATCCAGAAGAAATTAATTTTAGATAAAATAAATGAGAAATGGACGAGCTCCCATCCAAATCACAAGATGACGCTTACTATAAGTTATCCCGACAAGACCAACGTCTAATCTTTCGACTCAGGACCAGACACAACAGAATGCGACAACACATGTACCGGAAGCTCAAAATTGGAACCAGTGAAATCTGCCCATGTGGAGTATCACCAGAAAATGCAGACCACGTCCTCCAAAACTGCTCTCTTTACCAAGAGGCCCGTATAAGACATTGGCCCCAAATCACCCCAATAGAAAGAAAACTATATGGAGAGCTCCCTGATTTGGAAACCACTGCGCAGTTCATCTCATGTATTGGTCTAGTCATATGAACACTCCAACAATGAGAATGATGAAGAAGAAGTTAGAAGTGTGGAGATGCTACGTGTGGGAAAGAGTATGAGACCCACCTATCACTCCTCCATCACTCCCTCCCCTTCTAAAGGATTTTCACAACAAAAGCATTTTGAATTTCTTGCATGGCTAGCTACAGGCTTGGCAATACCTACCCTATACCTCTTAACTCTATCTCTCCTAACTGACCATGCCAACGTTGATTCCACCAGAATGTGGTGAATAATTACGGAGAGAAAGAGTTAAACCTCATATTTAATTTTAAATATGCCTAGTGATACATTAAATCGAATCTATTTTATACACAAAAGGATAAGAAATTCATAATGGATCAATAAAAATTCAAACGTGAAAATGACTGCCAGCTGGCTTAATTTGTTTGAGACCTGCATAGTACTCTAGGTCTAATCTATATTAATTATTAATAAATCAATAATACAGATATTATAAAAAAATTTTTTATACAGACTTCAGTCAACAGTGAAACTAGTGTGAATGTTAATTTTGTACATTAGTCATAATGTATTCATTTTTTTAATGCAAAAATTGTAAGACAAATTAACTCATAATTAAGACTATTATTATTATTATTATAATTAAATTTATAGAGCGCTGTTAACAAACATGTAGTAGGCTCAAGGCGCTGTGATAACATTACAAACATAAACATGAGAGCTAAAATGACAATCTTATGTAAACAAGTTTTGAACAGATAAGTCTTAATGTTCTTCTTGAATGTAGTCAAGCATGTTGTCTGTCTAAGATCAATAGGGAGTGAGTTCCAAAACTTTGGTCTGTGTACTGAAACTGTTAACTGTAACTTTTGAGGGAAAAATTGGCATCACTAGAGGCATTAAGTCCATGGAGTGTAGTGTACTCTGAGGGACATATGAAATGATCAGTTCATTAAGATACAAGGGCATTTCTTTATTGTAGTTGCACTAATGACAAAGTGTAGACAATTCTCGCTTTCACAGGAAGCCAATAGAGTGTGCGTAAGAGAGCAGTAGCAGAATCTTGTCTTGTTTTCCATAGGACTATTTGTGCTGTATTGCTCTGCAATTGCTTTGTCATCTGGTATACCTGTTATCATTGTGTTGCAGTGGTCAAGGCAGGAGAGTATGTAAGCTACAGCTAACTTTTTTGTTCATTCCGGCATCAAAATATGGTCATATTGCAGTTGCAGATAAAGAGCCTTGCAGAACTCACGTATTTGTGGGTTGAAAGATAGTGTTGAGAAAACTCCAAGATTGCAAACTACACGCGCAAAAGGAACCTGGCAGTTTGTGATAAAAGGGGAGGGAATCTGTGCTTTTGATTTTTGTGATGTTGTTGCGAGTGCCAATCTTAATTATTTCTGTCTTCGTTTATCTTGACCATCCAGTTGCTCCCCCTTGAAGCAGTACCACTGATTTTTACTGCCAGATTGTGATTATCTTGAGTCCAGAGTCTTCAGTCTACTTACCTTAGTAACTATATCTAGTCAGATTCTAAATCTAGTCTAACTGTTTGTAGAATGTTTTACTTGTTTCTGATGTTCCTTCAGAGTTGAAGATAATTACTTTCTAGTCCAAACCTCCCACAGGAGGACGGGGGATGGGAGTGAGCAGGGTTTGAACCCGGGACCATCGATAAATCTGAACGACACTCCAGCGCGCAAACCGCACGACCAGGCAGCCATCTAATTCCTAATAAGACTAATATTATAAGTAAATAACTAATCTGCAATCATTACCAGATCTAATACTAATCTACTACTCCACTAGAATGACTAGTCTAGCTCTACAGAATTCTAATGTTATCTGTATAGTCTGTATTTTGTCTTTTAATAACTTACAGTGACTTACTGTCAGTGTCTTACTACAGTCTTACGAGTTTAAAAAGTCTAAACTAACTAACTAACTACTAAGACTAAACTGTCTAAACTAAATTCCTAAATTGTCTAAAACTACTTTAACTACTTTAAATAGTCTTTGAGTTTAACTAGATCTAGAGTAGTTTATGCTATTAGGGCACCTATAGGCCAAAATTTCAAAGTTTGACTTTGACAGCGCATTATTTGACAATGGTTATACATAGAAAAGAAAATGAAGAATCAAAATCTTCTTTAGTTTAAGGAGAATAAGGATGACCACTTATAATTGTGCCCTTAACCTATATTTGTTATTATATTTAAGGTCAAAGAGGCCATGTGTTCTCATTCAATTCAGACAAATTTGACCCACATTATTTGATTTCGGACACCATAATTTATTTCAGACAGTCTCTATATTTAGGCATCAATAAACTCAGATTTTAATTCTATATTAACAATAACTAAATTTTAAGATCCCCAGGCATAGCCCCTCACATGAAATTATTAAGATGTTTTCAAATTATGCATAAATACGAACACAAAAAAATAAAAATATGAACACACTTATTCTACCAAAATTAGGTCACTGGGATAGTGACTTCTACACAGACTTTTAGACTTATTTTATATTTGCATGATTAGATGTGTGTTGAATGTTTTGTGTTTTTTGTTTATTCATTTAATACATTTCTAATACAGATGATCTTTGTAGTATAGTACAGTTTAGGATATAGCCATTCTTGCCTAAATAGCTGAATCCTTTATATTCTCTCTCTATAAATCTAGATTATTCTAGATCTAGGCATTTAACTTCAAGCTCACTCCAAACATTTGTCCATTTATTCTCTATAAAAAAACAACAGCAAACAAACCAATACAATATAATATTATAATATCATTAACACTGATGTCCAAAACTGGCTGTTTGAAATAAATTTTGGTAAGAAAATCATAATTTAATTCAAACACAATAATAATTTTTTTTTAATGGAATCAAACAACTTGGCTTATGAATCAAATAAATCAGCTCCAAAAACAAAATAAATATTGCCGGGCTCATTAGCATAGACTTAGCCAATCAAAAAATATAGTCTTAACCCTAGGAAGAGGTAATAAGTCATGCTGGTAACATAGCAAAAAACAACAATATGACTTAAATTACTTACAAATTTTAAATTCTTTTTTCTTACATTAAAAGATAGCTAAATGGAAGGGTCCGAATCATTGGAAAATGGACAAGCACATTGAAAAGCACACTAGTTTTAAATTAAATAATAAATATCAAAATAAAGATCAAGATGTAATGACCACAAAAAACAGCGAATGTTCGAATTCATGTAATGTTCGGATTAAATAAACTACTCTAACTCTAGCTAGCTGCTAGAGTAACTACAAGATCTAGAATCTAGATCTATTCTAGATTATATAAACTTATTAAACTAGACTTTTACTAGACTAGTGTAGTAGTGACTAGACGACTAGACTCAAACTTAAGACTGACTATGACTACGTCAGACACTAGTGACTAGAGAGACACTAGAGCTAGACAAGAACTGTTACACTTAAATGACTTAATTACAGAGTGTAGAGACTGAGTCAGTAATAAAAGAGAGTCCGCAGTTATTTTAACAATAATGAATAATTGAATTTTATAATTTAATGAATAAATATGCAATAATTACTATTATATTTTATATTACCATTACTAGGCATTAAGAATATAGATCTAGCCCAAACGTTACCTAGCTATGCTTTCTTTTCTAGAAATTTATAACATCTAACATTGAATGAAGTCATGTCCGTATTTTTGTAGATTCTAGAATGTTAAAGCTAGTCATCATTATTTAACGCCATTGTTGTCAACAAGTAGATCTAATTATAGAAAGGGGAATTTCTGAAAAAAAAAAACATTGTCAGATTGCAATTCGGTCTTTTTTATATATTATTATTATTACTTATGTTTATGATAATATATTAATATTGTATAAATAAATAAATGAAAAAATTCAAGCATTTCAAAAATGATTTTGCAGTTCTTTATTTAGATTAGATCTAGATCTACATAGAATAAGAATCCTATCATAGATTTACATATACATATCTATCTAGAACTAGAATCTAGCATTGCCAACGAATTCTGGTCATTTTCGATTTCATTAGAAGAAGCGCATTGACCTTTCCATAGTAGGCTATAGTCTAGATCTCGAGTCCTTAAAATTATATATTTCTAGATCTAGTCAAAAAGTCTACTCCAATTTTTAGCTTTGCAATTTAAAATGAAGCTAACTAATGTTTTACAGTTCTATACAAGATATCGAAGAGTTAATGGTTTACTAAGATTTGGGTAAGTCATTAAGTGTGACAATCGGCGTCTAAGTCTACTAGTATTACTTGAGTAGTATTACTACACTTCCCCCTATACTCTAACTAGTGACCTAGTCTAACTGAACTGACTCTATGGAGACTGAGTAACTCTAACTTTAATCTATAATATTTATTATATCACTTATTACTAGTGTTTGTACATTGTCTAGATAGTTGATTCTAACTAGTCTAAGTCAGGACCTTGTCAAAGTGACTATCAGACTGATATATTACTGATAACTGTGTGATAATCAGTTACTCTCTAGACTAGATCTTAAATATAAGATAAGAAAAGGTCACTAGATTGTGACTAGATCTAGCTATATCTACTCTACTTAGAACTCTAGCTCAATAATATTATATTGTAACTATACTAATTATTTTTATACTTATTAAATACTATACTTATCTTATATAAAATTATAATATAATACAGATGTTACTTCAAAAAAGAAGATGATAGATGTACTATGTCCTATGCTGGCTATGCATCATGCATTACTAATATACTACTTATTATCTTATAGTCATATAGATGATAGATCTAGACTCAATTAATCTAGTTTTATTTTAAACTGAAAATAAGAGCTAATGTTGGGACACATAATGTAGATATTGTCTTTTTGGACTCTCCACCGTGACTGCATCAGATTTCAAAGTTCAGTGCAAAGTATGCACCAATGGGATACTGTCCTAGCTACCACCATGGATCCTGGTGATGCATATATGCAGCTTGACACCTCTGGCTTTATCCTCCCAGAATTTTAAACTAATTCTCATTGACCCCATTTCTGCCATGACCTCCAGAAACATGCTTAATGCTTTGAGATTGTCGCCAGCACACCTTGTCTGCCTCATTGCTCCTTAAGATACAGGGCAAGCTTACTGAGTTGTTCATATTTTGAGATTAGAAGTGAAGGCCTTTGTCTGCCTCATTGCTCCTTAAGATACAGGGCAAGCTTACTGAGTTGTTCATATTTTGAGATTAGAAGTGAAGGCCTTTGTCTGCCTCATTGCCCCACAAGATACAGGGCAAGCTTACTGAGTTGTTCATATTTTGAGATTAGAAGTGAAGGCCTTTTCAAATGATGAATGCAAAAAAAAGTGTTTGCTAATAGTGTTGATATAAGAATACAAGCAATAAAATTTTCTTCAGATTTATAAACTCATTATGTGGATTGTGTGAATTCCATAGAATCAATTGTGATTTAGATGATACCAGATTTGGGTCTTGGAGATGATGTGGCTAAGCATTAAAGCGCTTGTGAAACCGTAAACCTCTTTGAATGCCCCTTCCTAATCCACCTTAGGCAGACCTTACTACCACTATAATGCGAATAATGATTTGTGAGAGCTTCATGTCTGCCAACTTAATTTTCAGCCCTCTTTTATTTTTTCAGGACATTTCTCACAAATTCCATGATGTGCTGGCTGTTACAACTTTCATACTGAACCTCAGCTCAGATTCAATAAATTTCATGTTGTTGTTTTTTTTCCCCAGAAAATACAGAGTTATTCCTCCTATCAGTGTCAACTTCAAAAGGAAAGTGGCCGAGTTAATGTGTATTGAAAAGGATAATCTAGACATCATCAACAAGCCTTTCTTGTCTGCAGTAAGTAGGATTTTATTTTCATTTGTCTTTTATACAAATAGGTCAAGAAAATTTTAAAAGTTCCCAGCCAAGGATTTGGTCAAGGCCAATAGAATTTTAAGATAATTGTCAAAATAAAAGAAATGTTTAGTTATAGATAAGCATTTTTTTGAACATTTTGATTTCTTTTAAAAGTAAAGTAAAAGGAAAAAAACTAAACAGAGCTGGAGGAAAGTAAAAGACACTTGTCTAAACAATATGACAGGTGTTATGTGGCCGGCACAATGACCAACCGCCTTTACTTTTCCCAACTAATGTCAGGTACCCATTAGAGCTGGGTGGACTCAGAGGTGCCCAAATATCCCGAAATTTACCTGTTGTTTTTTTTTTATCAGGGGCTTTTTATCTTATAAAGAATCCCAGTCACTTGATTTTTTATAAAGCATTGAGTGGTTCTGCTGTCAAAGCATTGACTTTAATGATATCTTCTACATTTATATAATCTTAAAGTCTAAAAGATAAAAGCTGCATGTTGAAACTTCGTAACTTGTGAGTGAAGCAAATCTCCAAGAGATTTAAGAAATCTAGGAAACATCAGGCATAGTAAACATAAAATGGAGAGAGAAAAGTTTTTGTTTTAGTACAGTTCCATTCAATCCTCCCACCTCTTGCCAATGGGAACTAAAAGAGAATGGTGATAGCAGATTTGTACTTTTGTGGAGAAATTTTACAATTTGTTTAAACAATTTGTAAATTATCTAGATACTGTATGGTACTAATTTATATTTAACTTTTGTTTTTGTTTTGACTACCCCATACAGTAACTTGCTAAATGTTTCAGTCTTAAGGTTTATGGTAACTTGAGAAATGTATGAGTCTTTCAGACCTTGTGGTCTATAGGGCAGATGATGTAGAGGTTATCTGTTTCCGCGGCCTACATTAGGTTTCTGTGTTGACATTAGGAAGCAAACACAACTCAGCTCAAGTCAGGATTTGAACTCCCCATTTGATAGGTAGCCAAGTTGTTTTTGCCACTCAGCCTCACATCCCTTAAAAGTCTTCACAATTTTCGTTCATTTGTATTTTCCCAGGATGAAGAGAATGCTTTCCACAAAGTTGTGCCCAGAGTGCCGTACAAGAATGACAAAACTAAAAAGGACGAGCTGCTCACTGAGAGACTGGATAATTTACCACCTAACTACACCACAAAAGAGTTGTTTGCTATTTTAAACTGTAACAAGAAATGGGAATAGCAATTTTTTTTTTTTTGTTGACATAATCATCACATGAACATTTTGTTTTTACAAACTGTGAGCTTATTAAAATAAATTCTGTACATGTTAATTTTGTTTCTTTGTTGCTGCTATGTAATTGGATCTGTTAATTATCATGCTGATGAACTCAATGTTTAAGTGTAATACTGTTCAAGAGTTAAAAGTCAGGGTCTTTGCAGCATGCCAAACTTTTGAACTCTGATCTACGCAGCTGTCCTCATCATTCCAGTGACCTCAGCTTCGCTGATGACAAATCTCTGCCAGGTTTGTGCACTCAAATCTAGTGCCTGCCTTTCATCATTGGTACTTTTCATAGGATGTGTCCCATCCAGCTCCACTTATACTTTTTAATATCCTGCTTATTGTGCTTTGCTTGGTGCTCTCCTGACTCCATCACCATCAAGTTTACAGTAGATACATTTGCAGATATACATTTCCGGGCCACCCAATTCCCAATATCTGGAGTTTTTCCCTATTTGTTTTTGTGACTCTATATCAGAAAGTTTGTGTCTTATCTCATTAAGCTAAACTAGTAATAGGAGGGGGCAGAACCCATTTCAACACAGGAAAGCCATGATATTGAATAAAAGATTTCAGAACAAGTAAGCAATGTTGAAGTGCATCTCTGCTGGACTTAAGGTAGACTATTTCAGTGATCTGCAATTATTCATTAATAAAGTTGGAAACTTCTTAATACAGTTTTGTATTGGTACATAAAAAGTGAAAAAAAAAAATAAATTAAAAAATATTTGTATATTTTTTTTATTGAAACATATTTAGAATCATTTATATAAAGATTTGAACTTTTCATTCAAACCTATTAAAATAGATTATATTACCCTCACAAGAATTAAGCAGGTTTCTGACATCAACATTTCTGTCATTCCATACAATATCACTTTACAAAGTGCTATTATAGTTCACATTAATAGTATATTTTTTTTTTTTCATAAGAAATTAAGGCACATTCACAAGTAATGCATATATGTATTAAGACTATCACACCTAGCATTGACCACTCATTTGCTCAGTCCCTTGAAAGATTTAATGACATGCTGAACACATATTAATACAGTGTGATGCATACATAGCATTTAGTGACACGCAGAACATATATTAATACAGTGCAATACATACATAACATATTAACAAGTATTTATAATATAATGAGTTCTAAGAACAATGAAATGCACATGAATCAAAGAAAATTCCACAAAGGGATAACATTGCTAGAAGATAAACAAATTTATCCCTTTCTCAAGACAACTGATCACATGAATGGAATGTCTGTTTATAGAGAGCAGACATATTATTGCATCACATGAATGTCATACATGAATGGAATGTCTGTTTATACAGAGCAGACATATTATTGCATCACATGAATGTCATACATGAATGGAATGTCTGTTTATAGAGAGCAGACATATTATTGCATACCAAGAACATGTTATTGAAAAAAAATGTGTCAATGCTTGTTTTACTCCAATATAGAAGTTGTAAGGTTTCCTTAGAGATCTAGCAGATGATGATGTAAAGCTCAAGTGGCCAATACTTAATATGGGTTATTTGGCCAGCACAATGGCTTTCATCAGATTGCTCGTATATAAAATGTAGTTGAAACTTTCAAGGCATACAAATTATAATACATTGAGATACAAGTAATTACACCAGGCTTTGGGTCAATTGTATGCTGCACTCTTAAACTGTTTTGACAGGAAAACAATGAATTATTTGTATTACATCATAATATGAGACAGTATAAATAGTATAAAAAACAAAACATTTTTAACTTAAAAAATAGGTTAAATTTAATGTAGAAAGAAAAACAATGCAAGGACCCATCATCACCAATAATAAAGTTTGTTCAACAGTTAACTAAAAGCTATGAAGTCTAGAGGAGTGGGTCAATTTGTAGCTGGCACTGGTAAGTACTAGTAACCATCAAACAAAATATTTACAATAAGGTGGAATTCAAAGAGGCATAAAACAAACCAGCTTTCTAAAGCACATGAAGTGGGTAAGCATATTCATTTATCAATGTCTTCAAAGCAGAAAATAATAGGCTGATGATAATGTCAGCACTATAAAAACTACATCCATTAAGTGAATGGGGAACTAATTGCTTTAGTCTGCATAAACAAAAGCATGCACTAAATGGAAAACTGAGGGGAAAAAAAACAGACACTATCTGAAGGTATGAACTTAAAAAAAGTACAAACTAGACAAACAATAGTTGAAAGTTAATCAAGTCAAGGGTTCATAGTTTATATGATGATGAAGTCATTAAAATAAGGTGTGATAGCATTTTTATAGAATGGTCTATTTGGTGATGGCAAATATAGGTCAAAGTTAGAGATATAAATGATTATCTCAGTCAAGTTTTACTGATCTTTTTTATTGACTTCAGTGTTAGCTGTTGCTCCAAGTTTGTCAGAAATTTGTCCACCATCATTCAGGTATCCAAGTGATTTGATAGTTTTATACTGATCTGGTATCTCCATCATTGCATGTAATGCAAAACAAGCATCAGGGTTTTTTCTGACAAAAAAAATAAAATGTAATAATCATTGAGATTTTCTCATTTAAAGTAAAAAAATAGACTTGGTTTTTTTAAAACAATATGAAACAATTTTACATAAATGTTACCCCTTTCAGATATTGCCATCTATGGTGGCAGATGAAATAAAGCAGCAACCTGTTTCTATGGCCAACAGTTAATAAGGAAGGATCTCATTGCCAGCACAATGGCCAAATACTTTTACTTCCCAAATGTATGTCAGGGACTTATTAAAGTTGGGTGTCCTATAGATCCTAGTCTTCAGGGGGAATTAAACTTGGGACCCGGGCCCTCAGTTCAGAAGCTTATTGCTTTACCATTCAACCACAACAACCCCTAAATATTAATGAATGTCTATTTTAATTAAATTCTAGGAATGCAAATTGTAAAAACTTATCACATACAAATACAAAATTTGAAAGAAAAAAAATACCTGCAGCTTTTGACAATGGCATGGAAGTTGACAAACTGAAAGTTGTCAAAGCAGCGTTCTGGTAAACAGTTGTCGAACTGTTCCATGGTTGTCCAAGGGCCATCACCAACACCCACCATGATAATACTGAGAGGGTATAGTGAAGCCTCAACTATTGCTTTTATAGTGTTACTTTGTTCAGTGACCTGGCCGTCTGCTATCACTATAAGTATATGATACCTAAAAGAATTGAAATATTACAAAATTTACTTTTTTAAAGACATTTTCCCACAAAGTTTTTACATTTTAAAACAGTTCTTCCTCCTATGTGAACACGTTCATTAAAACAAAAATTATTGGTTGTTCTTAACACTAGCTTTGCTACATCCATGTCACATACCTATTAATTTATTAAAGAATTATTTGGTCTAGTATTTTGTTGAATTATACTGATACTAATCGACCCACGGCATAACATACACAGCTATTTTGCAGGGCCGGTCTTAGTGTTCCCCAAACTTTCATAGGACCCAAGCTTATTCTAGGTGTAAATTATTAAATTAAACCATTTTATAACTTATAACAGATTTCCCGCTGCCTCCTGATTTACCAGGTGCTCCTGGAAATCTCCTGAAATTGCAAAATATACAAAAAGTCATTGAAATTTCCAGAAATTATTAAAATCTTTTGAAAACTCATACAAATCTCCTGAAATATATATACGACAATTGTCATTTTGGGGTGTCATTCAATATGGAAAATGTCAATCCTAGGCGCGATAAAATAAAACAGCATTCTGCATTAGCCGTAATTGTGGAATCTGGTGACAGGAGTTTCTCGTGCCTCAAACTAATGAAGAATTACTTTAGGTCAACAATTCTCGTAGATAGATTGAAACATTTGATAATTCTTTCTATTGAATTTGATCTAGGTAGGAAATAGAATTTTTATGATATACTGTACGATTTCGCTACATACAAGGCTGTACAAAGTAAAGAATTAATAAAATGCAAAGACAAATTTTTTTTCTAATACAAACTCTTAATTTTCACTTATTGTCCGTATCCCTACCCAAACTTGGCTCTGCCAAATCTGTTTCGCATAGGGCCCCACAATGGTTAAGTCTGGCCCTGCTATTTAGTGACAGGTGAATACAGAGTAGATTACTTGTTCTCCCCCCCCCCCCCTTCCTCTTTTTTTACGTGGGGTAACTCTAGTCCGACTTGCAGAAAAAAAACAGTGATCTTTCCATTACTTCTCGGTCACAATGGTTAAGTCACTGCTATTTAGTGACGGGTGAATACTACTTGCTCTCCCTTCCCCCTCTCTTTTTTTGGCCGCTAATGTTATGTGGGGTAATTCTATTTCTTTTTTAGAAATAAAAGAGTGCTCTTTCCTTTACATCTTAAGTGTCCAAACTGTTGAGCCATGAAGAGAATTATATATATTGATACTGCCTTCAATAGCAACAGCTGGAGAATTACAATTCGATATCAAATGAAATCAACTATTTTAAAACATACACAGATACAGAATAGAGAATTTGAATCAGCCTCTAAAAGACAACCAATTTCTTGCATTAGATAAGACAGAAATTTATGGGTCACAGCAGGGTCAACATTAAGTGAAGTACAATTTTACAAATATTCTTTTTTTTTTTTTTTTAATTATCGTTTGAAGTCTAAGGCAATGCCTTTTATTAGTTACAGAGGCAAAAGGGGGGTGCCACATGCAGAAAAGTGCTTAAAAAATAAAAATTTTTGTACATATTTTAGTTAGGTAATACATTCTATGGTTATTTGTAATAAATTATTATTAAATACTTTTTATTTCGAAGAGTATATGATTTTAATGGAAAATGGGGGGCGCCAATAATCTTTCTAGCCCCTTTCTAGCACGTCTTGATCACTACACCTCTGATATATTAGTTATATTAAATTATTAGAAGTAGTGCCTTTTAACCAAATTATTGTGAAGCAAACTTACTTCTTTAAATTTTTAACAATATCTATTGCTTTGTTGATAATTGGCGCAAAATCTGTAGGTCCTCCTAATGTTATCTTACTGGCTATCTCTCCATATTTCTCTAGCACCTCAGTAAATCCCTTACATGGTTCCTCCTGGCCACTCTCACTTTCTTTGAAAGAGAACACAGAGTGTGCCATGGTTATGTTATCCCCGAAGCCATAGGCTGGTATCAAGTTGTCTTCATCAAAAGATTCCAGTGTTCGACCCATAATAGATATTACCTGAAGGGAATACAAATCAACAGTTATAATAGTTTAAAAATAATATAAGCAACTTTAACTTGCTAAATTACATATATAAAGATAAGAATACAGTGACTCTGTAGGCTATTTTTAGATACAAGTGCAAAGGCAATGAGGAGTTTCTATGGCTTTAAAATAACAATAATTTCATAGCCTACTCTAATGGCCCCGGTTAACTGACAGTTGGGGAAAGAAAAACAGTTGGTCATTGGGCTGGTCATATGGGACCCTCATGAACTTTTGGCCATAGAAATAGATGAACTTTCATCATCTGACCTGTAGATCATAAGGTCTGAAAGGGGTAGGCCTACTTTACTTTTTACTTTATAACTCTTAAAGTGTCAAACTTCTATCTTGACAGAAAAAGAGGGGGGAAAAATCACATGCAAAAATGTAAAACATATGGTCAGTCAAAACTTTTTTTTTGCATACAATAAAATCAAATTTCAAAAATCTGAACCTTATAGTAAAACACTAGCAGCGATTGAAATAAAAAATATTTTTAAAATGACTTTATTAATCCAGGGAAGTAACTTATTTTAGAATACAATAAAATTTATAAAACCTGGATATGCTCCCTTGTAAAGTTTCTTTTTGTTATTTCTTTAAGCAACTATAACTGGTTTTAATTTATCATTCCGTATTAACTCTATGTGGAAGTTTCACTGTTATATTTATGATCCACAAGTCTTCGGACAGATGTTGAATACTTGTGTCACTCTAGAATTAAGACACCAGACAGTGCAAAATAATAAAATAAAAACATCCACCTTATCTTGCAAGACGGAGAAACAGATTCATTTAGAGGCTAATAAAAATGAATACCTTCTGATATGGATTAAAAATTTTCCCCGGAAGAACTTTATGAAGATTTTGAGCCGCAAATGTTTTTCTGCCCTGCCATTCGTTGCTGGCACTGAAGTCTACCCCGACTATCAGTCCACAGGTCTCTAGTCCAGCCTTCCTGCACGCCTTGGCCACCTTAAATATACAGTTTCACTGTATTAATTAATAAATCATTGGTAACGAGAAGCTGTGAGCCTATACTGGTTAACAGTACAAAAATATGAGCATCTATATTACCAGAGACAGTGTCGTAACAGGGGTGGGAAAGCAAAACAGACGCTTTGAATCGCTTACAGGTGACTGTTTTATGCAAATATTATTATGTATCAGTCCTTAAATTAATGTAAAGAAATTGAACATGCGACTAGAATATAACAATTAGCCTAACAATATATTGCTATCCATTGAACAATTTGTCGATGAGCCATTTGTTGGTGAACCAATTTTCTGTGAGCCATTAGTGGGTGAACCAATTGTCTATGAACCATTTGTCGCGTGAACTATTCGTCATGAACTCATTGTCTTGTCGGTGAACCAGTTGGGTGAATGAGTAGTCGGTTCAACAAATTGTCGGGTGAACTAGAAAATGCCCAATTATCATACACCTTTAAAATATAACTTAACATTGCCTTTATTTTGTGCACAGGATACACCAAAAAGCTCGCTGTTTTTAGTTTTTCCGCCATGCGTGAAAATCTTTAATACTTTGACTTGTCTGCTCATTAGGTCTGGTTCTGACAGGTCACAACAGTGAGTTACTGTGTATAGATCCATGTATTCCGCTGTTTTCTACAAAATGACTAAATATGCTCTAAATAGATTCGTGTACATAGGTCATGTCAACGCTTAAAAAGACACTTGAGCGTCGCTACATCACAACACGAGAAGCAAAATTACTGTCATTTACAAGTTGGAGTGTTCAATTATACGAAGAGAGACAATTTGAGAGTTACACTCCCATCATTTTGGAGACGATAGTACTCCCTCATTAAAGGCTAGAATAGAACCTAATTATGTCCCATTGAGAACCATTGAGAAAGAGGATTAAAGCGCGCGCTTACTTCTTTGTTGTCTTGGATTTATCGCAGCCAGGGAAAAAAAAGGGGGGGGGGGATGGAACGGGGAGGTGACGTTTTCGTATTGTTCTAGTTAGATAGAACTTTACAAATACAAGCTATTGCAAGATATATTTGTATCATGAGAGAGTGGAACCAGCTATGCTGTGTAACTTTTTCATGTACCTAATAACATTAGCTGACAAACTAAATAGGATAATGAAGGGAGTTTGTGCTGGTCAAACTCGAGAATGCCCATATGGGTCTTTGAATGCCGCATGTGGAGTATGAAGCATGTGGAGTATACGGTAGAGAATTAACATGAACATTCAGATTGTGGGTTTAAAATAAGTTTACATGTATGTGCAAAATGTGCAAACATAGATGCACAATGTCAGAAGATCACAAGTAGTTGCCGAATACACAGCATATGCCAACTGATGATTTTTAACAATTAAATCAATAATATTTATAACAGAAGATAAAACAGTCTGATTAGATCCCTTGTGATCATACTCCATTGACTACATATTCTTAATTTGAACTATATGCAGGCAAGTTTTAGCTTTTTTTAAAACGATGTAATGTACATGTAGGCCTATGTATAAACCATAAGCTAATTTTTATTTTTAAAAGAGTTTGTTTACAGAGATCGAGACTATGATGAAAGAATAACATTTTATTTTTGACATCTAGATATGACAGACAGACAGACAGACAGACTGCACTAAACCAATATTGGCTTTCCCCGTCAGAGGTCGCAAAAAACGTATAGTGCACATTGAAGAAAACAGACGTACATCTTCGAAATTACCAAATCTATCCTCGAACGCAAAGAATGTTTTGTATCCATTATAGGACAGCCCCAGCATGGACAAGAGGGATGACTGACTGGCGGTTAAGCGGTTCTGTCTGCTGTAGCGGGCAGTGGTCTGGATGCTGCCTTCATAGTCGGGATAGTCTCTTTCCGCGTCATCTAACTCCTGCTGCCTCTGTGCTCTGTGGATAGTTAGTTCATATTTATGACCTAGATAGTATAGCTACAACGCTGATAGAAAAGATTAAACTACTTAAAAGTTATATTATAAGACAGTAGTTGTCCACATACATGTCATCATGTGGTGCCGAGTTCAAACCCGGCTTACGGTAATTCCCTGCAGCCAGGAGGATTATCTTATCTTATAAATTACAGACGTTGTCGAGAGGCTAAGTGCGCTTGAACTTGGCTTGGCTACCTATAAAAGGGCTCGAGGTTCGACACCCGACTCGGGCAGAGTTGTGTTTACTGAGCGCCTAAAGGCAGCACGGAAAAACCTTCTCTTAGATACCCCTCTTTCCCCCTTCCCCCCCACTGGTCCACAACTGAGAATGGACCAAAGCGCTCTGAGCATGCTATAAGCATGAAAGTAGCGCTATATAAAAGCCATAATATAAAAGCCATGTGTCAATCTAGTCATGCATATTATTCAGTGACTAAAACTCTGCTAAGTCGTTGATTTTCCTGGCTGATTCAGGCAACCTATTACGTGCTCTAACTGCATTGGGTAAGAAGGAGCACTTGCACGAATTTGTCCAAGCGTATGGAAAAAGAAATGTGCCTTTGTCTTTGTGTCTTTCTGGGTAGTTTTGTTTGTTTGTTTTACGAGATCAACAGTTCCTGTGTATCACTTTTAGGTAGTGAAACAGAAATGAGGTACGTAGTCCAATTAACCATTGCTTGAAGTCTTTACCTTTAAACAAGAAGAAGGAAATACCTATATAAAGCTGAGATGGGTGTGGCCATTGGCCTACTATACTGTATTGAACTGATTTAATAAGTTGCCTAAAGCAATCCTTTGAGAAATAACTGGAGCAGCATAGATATTGTTCCACAGTGAATACGATGTATTCATCTGATAACAAGTCAATTCTCGAGAGATATTGAGCATGGCTGGGTTTTGTTAGCTAGCACTGGTACAGAAAAATGTGTCGTGAATCAGGCGGGTTTGACAAACTCTGTCCAAGGTCAATGCAAATAGAAAATTGATTGATTTAACTAGATATTTGGTAGGCTAGTTGTTTTTTTTTTTAAATGTTTCATTGCCTCCAGCCTGCGATGAATATTTTTTAAGATGATCTGTCTGAGATTGATGTGGCAAAAAATGTAGGTCGCAGCTGGAACTGCCAATCCGAATGAATTACTGCAATCCTTGATCTTAGGACTTTAAGACAAGCCTTATTATTATTATTACTAATTAGGAAAGGGAAGCTAGCAAATTTGCATTTAGGCCTATGTTAGTAGCATATATGGTGAGGATGACTATGTTTTTGTTGTAATGTAGGTAGGAAATGTCCTCGGTTTATGTACTCCCAGGATATGTAGTGAACAGAATGTTCACTATGTATACTGAAATGTTTAGAGTTTTCTGTATGACAAGGTGCGCTTTGTGATTAACTAGAGTTGGCTAAGTTTCCTGGAGTAAATAGCTGGACTTTTGATCTTAATTTCATTCGATAGTATTGTTGTAAGGTTCATTATTGGCCTCCTCCAGACGTGGAACCGGCAGACGTTCATCTCGTTCAGCACTTTGTCATGCAACAGTGGAGCCCTTTACTCGAGAGGGTATACTCGTCCACAAGTTGGGCTCATTAACGATGGATTATTTATCTGGACTATTATGAAATTTTGGTTCTTCATTCCTGGCGACTTAAAAGTTTTACACTTGTAGCCACGTGACCCAATCTCTGTGACGTACTTTGAAATGGATTATCTTAAAAGATTGTCGTCTGCATTGGTAGAAATTGTAATGCTATCTGGGTATAAAGCTGTATAAAGATGTATAAAGATGCATACGTTACACATGTGCTTGTAGCAACAAGGGGAATGTACACATCTATGAAGTGGACAAAAACAACAGGGGAGGGTGAGGTATGTACGAGTTTGGATAAATCTCATGAAGCATTAAGAGATATGTTATGGAGCGTGTGTGTGTGTTTCTATGGTGGCGGTGGGAAGAGGTTAGCGATTGGTTGTGAATGATGCAAGATAAGCGGTATTGTCGTCAGGGCATTGTCGTCAGCGGTCTTAGGTAGAACAGACTGCGATTGCCAGAGGGAAAAATGTGTGTTTTGTATATAGTTACATTTTATTAAAAATATCATTTTATATTATTACCAAAGTTGACTACATTTATTTCACTTCATCCCAAGTACAAGAAATTATTCAAGTTATTTCAAGTTTTACAAATCAACATATAATACGCCTACAGCAGTTTAGTCGTCTACCAACAATGTTGTGCTATAAGTCAATAACCGTCAACAAGAAGATAGAAGTACCACTAAGAGGGGGGGGGGGGGGTCACCATTTTTTGCCCGAGTGAGAAGCTGTTTAATATAGTCATTGTCTCAATGTTAGCAGGGGGGGCGGGGTCTATGCATGGCGCGGGACCTGGAGATGGGTGAAGTTCGTTACTGCTTGGCGTCACCCTGAACCCGACATCTAAATATAGTTATGCCTCATTAAAGTGAATGGGATAAGCCCCGACCGCTTTCTCCTCCTAACAGAGAATTTGCGTCCTGAAAAACCTGCCTGAGAACAAAGCGCTCCACACTCACCTCTGGCGCTGATACTGCCAGTACAACAGCATACCAACAATATTGGCGATGACGTAGGATACACATGGCCAGAAACTCATAGGTCGATCTTCATTGGGAGCGTCACTGGGGAAAAAGAAGTACGAGACAGTGGGTCACGATGAATTGAATCTTTGAGATATGAGCAATAAAAAAAAAAGGAAGTTCCCCTTTCAGCCCTTGTAATCAATAGGGTAAATAATGTCAAGGTCACCTGTTGCTGTAGCCCACAGATAACGAGGCTGTCATGTGGCCAGCACAACGACCAACCGCATTGACTTTTCCCCAACTAATGCCAGGTACCCATTAGAGCCTGGGTGGACTCAGAGGAGCCCAAAGATCCCAAAATTAAAAATCACAGTCTTCACCAGGATTCCAACCCAGGACCCCGGTTCGGAAGGCAAGCGCTTTACTGGCTCTGTGGTGCGCACTGACTTCCCGCACGATAGTGCTTGCTAATTCAACACTAGACAAGAAATACTTTAAAAAACAAAGCTTAAATAAGGAAAGGAACCCATGGATCACAACCATCTCTCAAAACTGCTAGAGTTATATCCCCTTTTCAATACACAACAAAAGTAATCAATTGCCACTAAACAATTAAATAGTTGTTGTTTTCATTCATGCATTGTCCTCGACAATGAATAATTGAGCGAAGTTTCAACTCTATCCAAGAATTGGAAGTTGGAGAAGTAACATGTACAAGATTTATTCCAGACAGACAGAGTGAGTTGATATAAGCTTTGTAAATATTGTAATAAACACAACTCTGACTCTATCCAGAAGTCCGGCATAATACCGCTCCCATACCGCACGTGACTTTCAGGCAACAAAATGTTAACTTCTAAGCCTACATAACTTAGCTATACAGTGGTATAACTACGGTCTCAATCGTTTACAATTCCAATCACTAGTGATAACAATTTTTACGTTTTTGTTGCGATAGAACTAAGGACTGTTTAATTAACAGAATATCAATAATGGCGACAGTCATTACAATAGTAAGACCTGCAGTTTCCTTGTTCAGTAACAAAAACCAAATCACTTTTAAGTTTTCAGTTTAAAATCTTAATTTTTAGTCGGATATTTTTTTTTGGTCAACACCCGTCCGGACTATTTATTATTTACGAGTTCAGGGACCCACATCTGGTCAGCGGGCTCAGATTGCATTGATTTGATATTTAGAGCTAGACAAACAGAAAGACAGACAAGAGGGAAGAGAAGGAAGATAGAAGGTATGGAGAAGGAATGGGATAGAGAGAAAGTGAAGATATAGAGAAGGAATGAGATAGAGAGAAAGTGAAGATATGGAGAAGGAATGGAATAGAGAGAAAGTGAAGATAAAGAGAAGGAATGGAATAGAGAGAGAGTGGAGATGTAGAGAAGGAATGGGATAGAGAGAAAGTGAAGGTATGGAGAAGGAATGGGATAGAGAGAAAGTGAAGATATGGAGAAGGAATGGGATAGAGAGAAAGTGAAGATAAAGAGAAGGAATGGAATAGAGAGAAAGTGAAGATATAGAGAAGGAATGGGATAGAGAGAAAGTAAAGATATAGAGAAGGAATGGGATAGAGAGAAAGTGAAGATATGGAGAAGGAATGGGATAGAGAGAAAGTGAAGATATAGAGAAGGAATGGGATAGAGAGAAAGTGAAGATATAGAGAAGGAATGGATAGAGAAAGGAATGGATAGAGAGAAAGTGAAGATATGGAGAAGGAATGGGATAGAGAGAAAGTGAAGATATGGAGAAGGAATGGGATAGAGAGAAAGTGGAGATATGGAGAAGGAATGGGATAGAGAGAAAGGGAAGATATGGAGAAGGAATGGGATAGAGAGAAAGTGAAGATATGGAGAAGGAATGGGATAGAGAGAAAGTGAAGATATGGAGAAAGAATGGAATAGAGAGAAAGTGAAGATATGAAGAAGGAATGGGATAGAGAGAAAGTGAAGATATAGAGAAGGAATGGGATAGAGAGAAAGTGAAGATATGGAGAAGGAATGGGATAGAGAGAAAGTGAAGAAATGGACGTTGAAGTGGACGAGAGATAAAACTGAAACCCGAAAAGAAACCAAGAAGGAACTGATAGAAGAACTGAGGAAACGAGGAGAATAGAAGAGAAAGAGAAAGAGAGAGAGCAATAGAAGGAGAAAAGGACCAGAGAAATAGATAGAGAAAAAGAAAGGGAAAAACAGAGAAAAAGAAAAAAAAGGAAAGGTAAAGAGAGAGAAATTAAAAGGGGAAAAAAGGAAAGAGGGAAATAGAGAGAAAGATAAAATGAGAAAGAGAAGCTAGATAAAGAAAGAGACAGAAGAAAAGAAGAGGAAGAGAAAGAGAGAAAGAAAAAGAGAAAGAGACACAAAGATAGAAAGAGGAGAGAGAAAGAAAGAACGAGACATGTGTTGATATAGAAACAAATTTTCATTTATGAACATTAGTCAACTTTTTCTTTCTTAAGACATTTGTTAAAACAAAACAAAAAAATATTTGTGCTGAAACAAAACGTAAAATCAATCAACTGTATAACTTGATCTATCTTTGGATAATCAGACTCATCACAATAAGTATAATGTTAAAAGTATAAATAAATGCCAGCTTCGAGACCAGCATGTACTTTAGGCCTTCGTCTTTAGAGTGTTTAAATGTTAAACATTGGGACAAAACAAACATTCAAGACAGGTTTCCTAAACGAGTGGTACACCAAAGAAGCAAGTACGGAATATACCAGCACAGCTGTTCAATAAATCTACTTGGGCTGATTTAACATGCTATACATTTTCAAAGACTCAAAAAAAACAAAAATTTACTGCTGCAGGGGTAAACGACTGTATAGAAAATACGAAAACCTGCATATATGTAGGTTACATATATGCAGGTTTTTCGTATTTTCTATACATTTTCAAGAAGGATGTCGATGTGATGTGTACTTGCATGAGACCCGTGCCTACTCAAATGTGTCTCTGCAAAATATTTGACGTTTGAACCACCTTGAAAACCAGACCCAGGTAGGCAACAGATTTCTTCTACTCAAATATGTCTTTACATAACGCTTGACGTTTCTTCTTCTTAGTAACTGTGCTACTAACTCTAATTTACAAAGCGCTGGACTTATATATGTGTGTTTGCGTGCGCTACGGATGTTAACGTTGTTTGTGTTTGCATCTAGTTGTTATTGATATAGTTGTGATGCTATAATTAGTCAAACTGGATTTCCGTTTGTTTAGAAGTTAGATTATCTTAAGAGTTGAGTTGAAGATTGTTGGAACTCTTGGCCAATGGAAGCTCGCCTCTATCTGCCGGTCTGAATAAACGTCTGTCTGGGAAAGATCCAAGCAAATTTAAATTATTAAAACCCTATTAGTTCGCATCCAAAGACGGTTGAATTAGAAGCGAGGCAAAGGCAGAGAAACCTTTGCATATGGAGGTTTGGTAGCTTCACTACTGTTTTAATCCAGACCCGGTAGAAATTGTTTGAATAAAGATCTAACCATTCAAAGTACTTTTCAAGACACAGTTTAATATCCCTAAAGCTGCTATCTCTCGATTTATTAACATGAGAAGGCACATATACACAATTTCTAGCTTTGGAACGAACAAACACATCGACACATGTTTTAACTATGGAGGAAACACAGGTCTACACAATTATTTTTAATAAGGAAGGAACATATACAATAATAATAATTTTTTTTTTGCCATGAAAGGAACATAATTAATCATTTTAACTATGGAATGGACGGAACATACACAGTCATTTTTACCATGGAATGGATGGAACATAACACGGTCATTTTTACCATGGAATGGATGGAACATACACAGTCATTTTTACCATGGAATTGACGGAACATACACGGTCATTTTTACCATGGAATGGATGGAACATACACAGTCATTTTTACCATGGAATGGATGGAACATACACGGTCATTTTTACCATGGAATGGATGGAACATACACGGTCATTTTTACCATGGAATGGATGGAACATACACGGTCATTTTTACCATGGAATGGATGGAACATACACAGTCATTTTTACCATGGAATGGACGGAACATACAGTCATTTTTACCATGGAATGGATGGAACATACACGGTCATTTTTACCATGGAATGGACGGAACATACACAGTCATTTTTACCATGGAATGGACGGAACATACACAGTCATTTTTACCATGGGATGGACAGAACATACACAGTCATTTTTACCATGGAATGGACGGAACATACACAGTCATTTTTACCATGGCATGGACGGAACATACACAGTCATTTTTTACTTTGGAATGGACGGAACATACACAGTCATTTTTACCATGGCATGGACGGAACATACACAGTCATTTTTTACTTTGGAATGGACGGAACATACACAGTCATTTTTACCATGGTTGGAACATTCACACTCGTTTCAACTATGGATTAAAAGTAAATATTTTAAGCCTGGAAGGAACATAGACATTTTAACCAGGAAAGAACATACACATTTATTTCTACCATGGAAGGATTATACACAACTATTTTAACTATGGAAGGAACATAGGCCAACAGTAATTTTTAATACGAAGAAACAATCATTTTAGAAGCTTAGTGACTACTTAAGATCTTACAAACAGAATCACTTCTACACTTTGCAATTGACGCTTATAGATCTAGTTTTCGTTCGTAAAGCTCTGTGACAAGGATTGCATTTTACTATAGACCTATTCCATTGGGAAGACGACATCTTCAACTAAGTCAACACATCAGAGCGTAATGTCATTCTATATCACTACACATTGCTATACATACCATTACTGAACACATCTTTTAAGTGTCAGAATTAATTACCTGTAATGAAACTATACAGAAGGTCTTAATCTTGTGACAACATATTACAAGTCCCAAGAGTTGCTTGTAAATGTACACACTAGATCAGATTTACTTCACGTAATCCATATTTCTGAAGGTTGGAGAATAAATATTCTGGTAACTACACTAAAATTAAAGAGTAGGCCTATTAACACATTTGATATGTGTGTGAATCTGTGTGTATGGTAGCCCACATGTCAGCACATAACACAGCAGATCCGCAATAGGTTGAAAAACGTGTCGAAGGCTGAATCGTGTGACGAAGAATAGGACAGATATCGTCTGCATGAAATGTTTGGCCCACACAGGGAGGGGGAAAACCTGCCCTCCATTGTAGACGTTGTTTTCATCAGGTGATCAGAGTTGCTATTGAGATAACACCGTGCCGATAGAGGGGAAGTTTGAAATCAGTGGTGCCAATCATGTTTGGGGCCGGGTAGTCACGCACCGCACCACTGTTAAATAATTTGATAAAAAAGTTAAGTCCAATGAACCTACCCTTTGTGTGGGCAGGAGTTTTGAATGGCAACAGGTCTAAAGCCAGATATGGTAAATTTGGTAGCTGAACCAGGTCCGGCCTTAAGCATAGGTAAACTAGGCAGCCGCCTAGGGTCTTCAATAGGTGGGGAACTCGCGCATAGGTCTAAAAATATTTATTAAAAAAAAACGGTGAAACTTGGATCAAATCTCAAACATAGAAGAGCTCTATTACTCTTTGTCTGCCAGAATAATTTTTGCCATAACTCAAGGCTCCACCAATGTTAGAAGAACTTTTGATGAAAAGGTCGAGGCCTTATTTTGAGCTGGTGAATCAAAAGGAGATGCAGGTTCAAGCGATGCAGAGTTGTGTCAGCATATTGGCTTTGGTTGGAAAGACCTGGGCTTATTATCTCTTCAATTACCAATAAAAAAAAACGTATCGAAATCACAAAATTAGATATGTTTTTAATAAATTGATTGATTACAGTTTTTCGTTGTTCATTTGGGGCCACAGAAGTCACTTCGACTAAGGTTTCCAACTACCTAAGGCCGGCCCTGCTTGAACTAATGTGTTACTGCAGTCAACAATTTACTACCGTAAGAGGAACTCGATAAGTAGGCTTAATTAATACAGCTTCTTGTGAGTAATCTTTAAGATTTTATTTAGAAATCAGTTTAGACACTAGAAACAATGTATATAAGATGCTTGACGAGTTGATAAGTGTTCAGGAAGTTTGAAGAACTTCCATGCTATTGGGTTACCAGCTCAGGCACCAGTTTGCATTAAATAGCATAGAAGCAGGGCCGGCCCTGATAGAGGAAACACCTGGTAGCTAAAGGATTTTCAGAGAGCTCTTACGAAGGCCACGGAATAAACATTTGAGGCCAAAAGGAGGACACTGCCGAGGACAGGCGTGAATGACGAAAGAAAACTTCGGTCACCGAGAGCCAATGGTTTTAGTTGCGTTGCATGTGGCTGTCTGATCGTACCGTTTGCCCTCTGGACTGTCGTCTAAATGGTGCCGAGTTCGAACAATGCCTTCGTTATGCCGGATATTTGGGCTAGAATGTCATAATCTTCAAGGCTGAAGGAATATCCGACATACGTAAAATAAAATTAAAAAAAACAAACTATGAGACTTTTTATGCTCGCAAAATAGACTTACAGTTTCAGTCGAATGCATGGCTGTGTAAGTGCCATTAGATGCTCTGTAGTGTCATTAGCACCTGTGTAGTGCTATTAGCAGTCGTGTAGCTTTGTAGTCTCATTTGCACATGTGTAGTGTCATTAGCAGCTTTGTAGTGTCATTTGCAGATGTGTAGTGTCATCAGCAGTTGTGCAGTGTCATTAGCAAATTGCAGTGTTACTTAGAAGCTATGCAGTGTCATTAGCAGCTGTGTAATGTCATAAGCACCTCTGTAGTGTCATCAGCAGCTGTGCAGTGTCATTAGCAGCTATGCATTGTAATTAACAGCTGTGTTGTCGCAAATTCGAGTTCATATAATATGAAAATTATGCGTGCCGTTTCATTATATACAGTCAGACTATAGAAACATGTTATTACTACAGAGTGAAACGAACATTTGATTCTGCTAATGTTTCTTAGACCAGCCGAAATCTTTCCGCCTGCAAAGTAAAACTATTCACAGAAACGTTTCAAACATCCCCACACCAAACCCCCTTCGAATGACCTCCAGATCATATAAGAGTTGACTAGTAACAGTGGGCGAGACAAGACGAGACCGTCAGGACTAGATCATTTTGGAATGATGGGACTAAGATGGGGAATAGGAACAAGAAAAAGACGGGCCACTCGAAACTAACTAGTTTTGTTGTTGTTTGTCTGTTTGTTTGTAATGCCTTTCTTTGTTGCGACAACTTCCTGTCGATAAGGTTTGGTACAAGGACAGTCTGTTTTGAGACAGACAGACAGACTGACTGACTGACAGAGGAAGGATAGAGAAGGGGAGGGATCGTGAAAGAATTAGAAAAAAAAAAGGGGGGGGGGAATAGATGCATATGGAAGTAAACAAAAAGCTTAAGACAGTCAGTCAGTTCTACGATGTAAGTTTAGTCTACGTCTTCAGTAAGAGAATGCAGTCATCAGTGACTGCAATCTGAATGCAGTTTAAGTACCACTTCAAGTATAGGCAGTGGCGGCTCTCTATGTACATGTAGGACACTAACAAGAATCTTTTTTTTTTTTTTTTGGTTTCAAATCCTCCTATTACCTTGCGCACTCTTCATGGGTTGAAAAAGTTGAAAACTGGATGAAAACTTGGGGCGGGTACTTCCAAAACATCTCTAACGCCGTCACTAGAAATGCGACAATTTATATAGATCAGTGCGGGAAAACACTGCTGCTTAATTGTCCATGCAATGAATATGTCTGGTTTGACCGTTATATTTTTTTTTTCAAACTTGGATGAAGATAAGATAAGATAACTTTTATTGATCCAATCAAATGGAAATTCGGTTTGTCTACAATTGACAACCTCAGCGTAACTACTGTACAATGACAATATAGATGCACATACGAACGACATTCACACACGAAAACACATACAGACTCATAACCAGCGCTTTATAAATAGACTTCTATGTACTTCTCGCTGACGACAAAATGTTAATTTTTAATGTTGGTCACCAGGGTCTATTATTACTGAATGTTTTAATTTTCTTCTTTGGTACAATCATGTTTTTTTTTACAGAACTGGATGTACGAATTAACAGTTGTGGTAAGTTCATCTGTCTGTGCAGTTGTTTACAAACATGTCCCAATCTGTTTGCTCCAGACAACTTTGTAACTGTAAAACAGCGTCGTCAGACCATGACTGGATGGACTGTCCTTCGGATTTTGCTGTTATTAAAACCGGTTTGTACATGGGTGTAAGATGGATCATCGTGTGGTCCGAGGGGAAATAACGATCGAGATGTGTAGGCCATTGTATGTTCAAGGTTTTATCGTGCCTTTTGGGACAATTAAGATATTTAGTATATGTTGGCAAGTGTTGAGCTAACGAAAGATGATTGAAATCTCCCATAACTAGTCTTTACGTCTTTTGTTTAACATTGCCAAGACATAAAATAAAGCACTCGACTCAGTCAATGTTTTGTTGTATTCAATAAATAGTCAATGGTCATATTACAAGGTCTTCGGGACTCGCAAAGACCTTCCTTCAGGGAACTGTACCAGGAAAAAGAAGAAAAGGCAGACAGAAAAAAAAGTGATGGGAAGACAACATAAAAGGAATGGACGGGCCTGTCATTGAAAGAGGTTCAACCCAAGGCAAAAAAAACCCAGAGAGGACGAAAGACTGTTGACAAATCTTGTGTGGTGCCCCAACAGAACAAGGGATAGGTGAAGATGAAGGAAATCGTTGTATAAATAAATAAAAATAGGCTCCATTAAAATTGTTGCCCACCGTCTTATGTAGAAGTAATTAGCTGGACTGTTCATCAAAGAACTTGATTGTGTGAAGCTAACTGGAAAGACTCCTTGCTATAATGAATCATTACATGAAACAAATTGAATGAGAAAATATAGATCACCATAATCTAAAGGAGGAATTTCTTCAATTTTGTTTGTTTGTAATGTTGCTTGTTTTATTTATTTTTTTCTTACACGGCTTCTGGCACTGTGGGCGTGGTCTCGTAGCCAGTATCTATAAAGCCAAATAAAGCCTAATAACGCCAAATAAAGCCTAATAAAGCTAAATAAAGCCAAATAAAGCCAAATAAAGCCAAATAAGACCAACCTGCCTTTAGCTCGAAAGTTTTGACTGGAGTTTTCTAGGAGCAAACAAGTTTTAGAAACTTTAATACTTTTTTTTTTAATTCGTTATTTTTTCCCCCCTTTCTCAATTTTAGTTTCCCAAAACACAAACAGGAAATGATAAGATGAATATCTTAACGCCGAGCCCTCAGTTTTGGTTGCAAATCGACTACAGTGTCTATCTAATGTGTATTGTAGGGCGAACAGATGTCACGTGAAGTTAGGCGGAGAGAGGGGGGGGGCGATGATAAGTAGACCCAGAGAATCTACTTATTTACAGCTTATAGTTGCAACATATTTCAATCTATGCATTAAGTTGAAATGAAAAAAAATGGGGGAGACGGGAGAGTGATAGTGGAATATAGACAAGAAGAATAAACTGGGAAGTGGGGGGGGGGGGGGGGCGAGCCTAGTTTGGAAAAGGGGGGATGGGGGAAAGAGAGTTAACAAAAAAAAGAAGATAAAATTGAAATAGAAAGTACAAGCACGGAAACAAAGAGAGGAAAAAAAGAAGGTGGGGGGGGGGGGGGAGGTCACAGATTGTTAAGACAGCACAATGCTTATTACCAGGATGAAGTTTTAAGATCGCATCCCGTCCAAATAATGACAGACATCTGAGTGAATGCATATGTTTGCGTGTGTGTACGCACGCACGCACGCACGCACACACACACACATATATATATATATATATATACACACACACACACACCAATGTCGCGAGACCAGGACCCCACTTTTTGTTCGTTCAACTGTTCAACTAATGTAATGGTCTGTTGACCAGGCCATGCCCGAGCTGATTCATGCGTTACCATCGCTTAGGGTAACCAGATACCTTGTACACCCTAAAGCGGACAGGAAGGAAGACAAAGCCTTACAAAATAGGACACAAAAAAAAAGAAAGTAATTTTGTTTAAATGAAGCCCTAACCTCTAATGAGCTTTATGAAACATGCCAGTAGACCATAAGTGACGTTTTGCATGTTTCAAACAAGCAACCAGAAGTCCTGAAGTGTCGTTTCTTCAGAGTGTACTTTGTAACTAACTTAATATTAAAAATACTTTTAAAAAAAAAAAAAACAACTTTACAAGGGACAAAGAATTGTAATTTATAGCCGTCTATTTCAATACTGTGATATTTATTTCCCTTTTCTCTATCAAACAAAAGTAATTAACTACCAAAAATTATTTCATTTTTTAATTTTTGGACTGATTCATGTTTTGTTAGGGTCAATAGTACAAAGTTTCATCTTAATCCGAGAAGGGAAAGTGGGGAAAATAAAGTGTACAAGATTTGTACCAGACAGACAGAAGGATGGACTGAGTTGACATAAACTTTGTAAAATAAGGATGTCTCTCAGTGGGTAAATTAATTTTTTTTTGGGGTTCATTTTCCATTGTGGAGTGCGATGATAAGCGAAAACGCTTTTTAGAAGAAAAATTCACCCATCTCGAGAAGCTTTGAGTAACAAGTTTCACATGATCAGACTAGGTATTAGAGCATCACAGGCACCGGGGGGTTGTAAAAAAAACCTTAAGTCGTTGTACTGGTCCAAACACTGAACATCATTAAAATATCTAGGACTAGGCCATTTTAGAAAATTAAAAGCACGACTGATGCTGCAGGTCGTTGACTTGTAGCCCCATGTTCAAGGTAGACAAACTGCTGTGAGAGTAGTGTATCTTAACTTATAAAGCTTGAAAGAACTTGAACAAAACTAAACATAATTTTGATGACAATATAAACAAATGCAAGCTGCCCGGAACACTGCAACACTGCTGAATGAACTCTTAATGTTGTGTCTGTTGTAATTATGTGTGTATTATTCTGTTGTGTTGTCTTTATATGAGAAAAGAGTCCTTGTAATCACAACAAATTTCAGTAAGGATCAATAAAGCAGTCTTAGTCTTAGTCTTAAAACATTGTTTGCATTCTGTCCCATGTATCTTGCTCCACGCCTTTCCTAAATGAGTTCCAACGGTTCTGTGGCGGTACAATGTAGGAATGCCAAGATTTCCCTGGTGGGTTTCGGGCGTCAGGAGGAGCGTGTAAATACATATAGACGCGATTAAATGATCAGGTAGTTGATGGGGAGGGATGCTTCGGACTTGGGGAAGGGGTAGGCAAAAAGCAAATCTTCGATTTGTGGCTACTGGGAGAATTCCTTTCCTTTGGTTAGAGGTCTGAAGGGTCTTTGGTTTGGTTCCATTTAAATGTTAACGCTTTCAAAAAATGGAAGTTTATCGCACTACTTTCCAAACAAATCTAAACTACACTCAAGAGGCTAGGAGACTTTGAATGAAAATACAAGCAGGGAGTGTAGTCAACCTAATATCACGTGACGCCTTCGTTCCGTCTCAATTTTTTTATATCTTAAAACTTTTCCATTAACAGATTACATTTATTTGGTGACTTTTTTTTTTGTAATCTTTTGTTGTCTTTTTCTTGTGAATATTTTTTTTCTTTTTGGCAGATCCATAAAACCCAGAAGCTTGTCATTTTTCAAATAGTAATCAGAAAAAAAAACTTATTACACAGGCTAATTTCTATAGGGGGAATTGTATTTTCTCGCATGAATCAAAGGCTTCTACAGCATTAAAGCCCAAGCGTTCACTTACATACACACACAAGACATAGCTAATGAGCAAAAAAAAATATTTGATTAAGCACCTTGTAATAGTATATTCTAGAATGTAATGTATATATAATGTTATCGCATTATTACGGTCGCACGGCTGACTATATCGGAAGTGGTAACGGATTCACTAATTACAAATTGCTTCCAATGGCAAGCTTCTTATATAATCTCTCACAACCAGTCCAACCAAGACCAGCGGTTAAAGTAGGCCTCAACACTAATCTACAACGTCACCACAGGTCTTAGGTCACGTGGCATGGGGCTATTGACCTACTATGACACCTGGTGTAGGTCCAACTCCAGGCCTACAAGTGTTGCTCAGATATTGGGTCAAACGAAACTGTTATCATTGACAGGAGAATAAAAAGTACAGATTCTAATAAATGTTTGTTGACCATAATTTACTTCCTACTCCAAACCTCCAGCAGAACGACAGGGGATGGGAGAGGACATGGTTTGAACCCGGGACCATCGATAAATCCGAACGACAGTCCAGCGCGCAAACCGCACGACCAGGCAGATATCCATAATAAAATTTAAAGATTCTAGCAAAATGATAAATCCTAATATATACTACACAATCATATCTTATATCTTATAAAATAATGACCTTAACTTCAAAAGAAAAAAAAGATGATAATAGATATAGATCATAGTAGGACTAAAGAATATAGATTCTCATTCAAGTTATAGACTCTAATAAAACTTAAAGACTGTAACAAAAAAATGTATACGCTCAAAAAAATAATAGACTAAAAAATGTGTGGAAAAGTTATAGGCATTACAGTGGATTGAGACGTCTAAGGTCATTCCTTCGTTTACAACCGAATATTGCACATCCAGGTCATCTAACGTAAGCGTGCTAATTTACACTGCAAGTCTTCACACAAACACAAACACGCTTTTAAATTCAACACAAACACGCTTTTAAATTCAACACAAACACGCTTTTAAATTCAACATTTTTAATGACAAGCTTTGTTTTTGCTCCTAACAAATCAATAAACATGCGATTATTCCAATACAACAAGTTCATAACTTTTTTTCCCCCAGAGGTTCTTCCCCTTGTTTAGAAAATATATAATAATGAAGTTGGGATAGCCAGAATTAAACTCTTGATCGATAACATTTGAAAATAAACTGATTATGGGTGTTGAAATTGAAACAGAAAAAAAAAACACACTGGAGTGAAGTGAATAGGACTTGTTTTATTCTGAAAAAGATTAATATTCTAAGTGTACTTAATTCTTTTTTTTTGTGATGTTTTATTTGTGATGTTTTTTTGTAATGTTTTTTTTTGTGATGTTTTATTTGTGATGTTTTTTTTTTGTGATTTTTTTTTGTACAGTCATCACTAAAATAGTTGCAGGACTGAAAAGTTGTTTTCCCCGTTGTAGAATGTGTGCGAGTGTGTGTGGATGTGAGGAGGGGCTCCCACATTTTTTTTTATTAACAATGTGTCAACAGACTGAATCCGTGTGTCGACGGACAGAATTAGTGTGTCAACATACGGAGTCTGTGTGTCAACAAACTTTAAACAAACTGTATCTGAATCTGTGTCAAGAGATGATTCTCTGTGTCGACAGACTAAATCGACGTCTTAACAGACTGAATCTGACTTTGTGTGTCAACAGACTTAATCTGTGATTAACAGACCGACTCTGAATGTGTGTGTCAATGTACTAAATTTAAATATGTGTGTCAACAATCTGAATCTGACAACAGACAATCCGAAACTGACAACAGACAATCTGAATCTGACAACAGACAATCTGAATCTGACAACAGACAATCTGAATCTGTGTGTCAACAGACTGTCTTAATACACGCCTCTTTAATTAGCCCAGCACTAGAAAAACATAATGTTAACAAAATACCAAAAATAACCAAGTGCAAAAGATCTACTAGATCTAAAAACAGACAACTTTATGACTTAAAGGAAAAGAAGAGTCCAGGCATTGAGAGATAAGAGAAAGAAAGAGAGAGATCGTGAGCAATAAATAAATAAACTTCATCTGTGAGCCGGACGTGGTGTATTAATATACTTGAAATCGATCCAAGAGTCGTTTGTACTGAATGACTACTCACGCCTCCACGAGCCTCAGAGATCCGCCCAAGTTTCTTGGGCTGATGGGGGTACAGCGCCACAGTCATTCTAATAGAAGGAAGTGAACATTTTGACTACGAGGAAAAATAAAAGTTGACCTAACCGCTTACACGGTAGTAGGCATAATTCCTTTACAAGTACTGTTTATTTGTAGCAGAAAACTGAGATAATGTCCAGTCAAATAAGCCAAATATTTTTTTTAAAATTCGTCCTCTCAATAATGTAGAGAAATTATTTAGCCTATTCGATAGCAAACAAAAAAACTAATTACCAATAATTAATTGGCTAAAGGGTTAATGTTTTTTAAATAGATTCATATTTTGTTAGGCACAATAAATAATCGTGTAAACTTTCAACTTCATCTGAAAATGGGTGTGCAAAAAAAAGGCGTGTACAATTATCTAAAGGGAAATAGCCACAAATATTTATCAATATCTGTTAATACTGATGGATTAATTTCCCATTTTGGTATAAAACAAAATAGTTAATTACTTTTAAGTAATTGACTAATTCGATACTTTTTTTTTAATTGATTAATTTTTTGCTCGGTACAATAAAGAATTGTGTAAAATTTTTACTTGATCAGAGAGAGGGAGAAATAACGTGATCAACATTTTGTACCAGACAGACAGAGGGAGTTGATATAAGCTTTGTACCAGACAGACAGAGTGAGTTAATAGAAGCTTTGTAAAACAAACGCTGCCTTGGTAACTGTTAATTTAAGGTTTGACCTTTCCATCCCGATCCAAAAAGCCAATAATCTGTCTCCATGATTACAGTAAACAGAAACTTAAGCCTTTTAGTTCATCCATTGCAGTACACTGTAATCTAAACTGTTCAAACGCTAGGCTGCAAAATACATGTTCTGTGCTACTCCATATATACAGTGTGTTTAAACAAATTTGTTGTTTTTTTTTAAAAATGTGTCTGATATTTATGGCGTAAGTAAAGTTCCCCTTTCAGACCTTGCAATCTATAGGGCAGATAATGTTAAGGTCATCTGTTTCTTTGGCCAACGGTTAACGAGCAGGGTGTTATGTGGCCAGCACAGCGAACAACCACCTTTACTTTCCCCAACATAAGTCAGGTACCCATTAGAATTGGGTGGACTTAGGGAGCCCTAGAAATCCCGAATTTGAAAATTCCAATCTTCATCGAGATTCGAACTGAGGACTCCAGGTTCGGAAGCCAAGCGCTTAAACACTCAGCCACCGTGCCCCCTCATTTATTGACGAACAAATACTTTTTTAGTTGGACATTTGTAATGGTCACCTGACCATTACAAATCTATCATTTGTATATTGACAGTGATGCAGGTCAATGGGTTTGAAACCACAATGCCTTCAAAGAAACAGGCTTACAGGACGTAGGCTAGAGCTAAGAAACTAAGACATTTATAATTCAAATAAAAGCTATGTCAGTAAGTCAGTATTAATTATGTACTAGAACCTGATAGAAAAAGATAGATTAGACAAATCAATAGATCAATAGAATAGATAGATGAACACATGGATTTGTTGTTAAAGATCTCTATCTGGTCTGATTTAGAACATTGGGAATAGCAACCTTAGCAGTTGTTTTTGTTTAGCACAATTACATGACTTAAGTTTTCTCAATGCGCTATGATCTTATCACTTGTCTGGAACAGTTAGCAAAGGGGGGTGGGGGGGGAGGAGACAAAGAAAGAGGGGGACTAATTCAGCTATTACCACCCACTTCAGTCATGTACAAATTCTTGCCCTCGTTCGATACCAAACAAAATAATTAATTTCTAATTAATTAACTAATTGGTTAATTTTTTTTCTATGGATTCTTGTTTTGTCAGGTAAAAGAAACAACAGTGAGAAATTTCAGGTTGATCTGAGATTGGGTGTGCGAGAAATAATGTGTAACTATTTTGGCTAAACAGATTCGATTTTATAAGCTTTGTAAAAAAACAAGAACAATAAGAAACAAAACTGGTGAACAGGGCCGGCTTTAGGTTAGGCCACAGCAACCTATGCGACCGCAGTGGGCCCCGCACTTTCATAGGCCCCGCGCTAATTCTAGGTGTACATTATTAAATTAAACCATTTTAACATGAAATTGCAAAATATACCAAAAAGTCCTCCTAAAATTAATAAATTTCCCGAAAACTCGTAAAAATGTCCTTAAAAAAAGACAATATTGACAATTTGGTGTATCATCCAATATGGTAAACGCCAATCATACGCGCGATAAAAAAAACGACAGTGTTAAATTTCATTTAATAAAAATGTAATGCAAAGACAAATTTATTTTCCGATACAAATCTTAATTTTAGCTTATCATCCTTGTCCCTACCCAGACTGGGTCGCGCGCAATCCATTTCGCATGGGGCCCTGCAATTGTTAAGGCCGCCCTTTGCGTTTCGCACACCTAGCCTAAAATGTATGTGGGAGGGTGAGGCATGCCATTATGATGGCTTCAGGCAGGGTCGGCCTTAGACCGATTTGACCCATTGCTCCAAACTGGGCCCCGCGCCTTACAGGGGCCCAATAATTTACATTTAGCATATCACTATCAGTTATTGCTTTTTGCCACTGGCTTTTAAAGATATAGGACTTAAAGGGTTAACATATTTAGTATCGTATTGTACGATTAATTATTGTAACTTTAATTAACCCGCTGATGCCTATTGTTTTTGTGTCGCTTCCTGTGCATGTTGTATAATAAATGTAGATATTAATGGTAATAGCTGCTAGCGTAAAAACAACATTAGAAAGAGGGGCCTAGAAACCATCCATTAAATTAGGCACAGTAATTCCTAAGGCCTACCATGGCCTCAGGTTGATTATGACATACGAACTATGAAAGAAGTTTCCATATTTTACGTGTTACAGATGTTCCCTCAGAATTGAAGACTATTAGATCTTAGCCCAAACCTCCCACAGGATGGAGGGGCAGGGTTCGAACCAGTGACCTTGGAGACGACCTGTTCAGATCACATATAACACGACCATGTAGCCTTCCATAATTAGCAACTTGCTTTCTTCATGAAATATTCAAAATTATTATAACTTTTTTTGGGGGGGGGGGGGGGGAAAGAAAAAGGGGGGGGGGGCGTGGGGAGAATGTATACTATAGTCTACTATAGTCAATTGTAGTTAAACCAAGCACTTTATTTTCTCATCCACCGCGCCACATAATAAAGCGCTTGGCATCCGAATCGGGATTTCCGGTTATTCAAATCTTGTTGAATACTGAGATTTTTTTTTTATTTCGGGATCCTCTGAGTCCACCCAGCTCTAATGCGTACCTAACATTAGTTGGGAAAAGTAAAGGCGGTTGGTCGTTGTGCTGGCCACATAAATCCTTCGTCAACCTGAGCCCTATAGATCGCAAGGTCTGAAAGGGGAACATAGTAGAGGAAAGAAAAGTTTAGTACAAAACGTTCGTGTTTTATAAATTATCATCAGAATCTCTTGCGCTAAATCGGCTGCGCCAAAACGGGTAGCGCCAAACAAGGCCTAGGTGATCTTTAAAACATTCGGTCACGACCAGCAGAAGAGTCTTTTAAAATAAAAAAAAATACTTTTCAATAGCCTATGTTAAGTTTTATCGCTGACATATCTCTCAATATTGCAAGTGGTATCTCCCCTTTTACTTTATAAAACAAAAATGAATAACCACTTTTAGATTAACTAATTTGTTAATTTTTAAAAATTGATTCGTGTATTGTCATCGACGATTAATCCTTGTGCAAAGATTTAATTTGATCAGAAATTTGTAAGTCGGAGAAAAAAATGTAAAAGAATCCAGACGGAGCTGAGCTTTGTTAAAAGCTGGAAAATCTTGCTAACAGCACATTATTCTTTGAAGTATCAATCGTTAATACCGTAATGCTGCACAACTCTTAAGAAAACCACGTCTACATATGACTGAAGATTGATTGAACATGTTGACGATTTAGTTGTGATGTTTACTGCAAGAACTTCTTAGTGAGTTCTTTGGTGTTAAGAGACTTAAATCAGCTGCTATGCGATGTTGTCCGCTACGGTTCAGATCCTCGTTGAAGCATATCTATTTTCTCAATAGTCTCTGTACCCAAGTGCTGCTATTCAATGTTAATGCCATGTTTATTTATCATTTATTTTCAGCACCTAGGCTTCAAACGTTAACTTATTTCAGCGTCTGAAGCTATCTTTGTGTAATGTTTGAATGTCGACATGTTAGAGAAATGGAGATGCAATTTAAATTAGGGTCCTTGTTTGTCTTTAGAAGTATACTCGGGCTTCAATTTGTGAACGTCTTCGGGGCTTGCTTACAGAGAGAACAGTACCAGGAAAAAAAAGAAGAAGAGGCAGACAGAGAAAGCGATGGGAGGATAACACCCACGAATAGACGGACCTGCCATTGCAAGAGGCAAAAGACAGAGAGGAATGGAGAAAGACGGTCGACAAATCTTGTGTGCTGCCCCAACGGCCCAACAGACAAAGCCATGGGTGATGATGAAGGTGAAATATAAAATTGTTAGATAAGTAGAAAATGGGGCGGGCTCTTAGCGGGTCGTGTTGTCACCTGACCCTGTGTGGTGATGCTGGTCCAGATAACTCTACTGACATGAAAGCTTCTTTTTTGGGGGGGACCTGGATCGAGACCTTCAACACTAGCCTGCGACGTCGCCATCTATGGGCAGTTTAGACTCGTTGCCACGTCACGTCTGTCTGTCTGGTAAAAAGTCTGTACGCGTTATTTCTCCAACACCCATTCTCGTATGAAGTTTAAACTTTGTCAAATAATTTATTGGCATAGACAAGACATGAATCAACCAAATTAACCAATTAATTATTGGTAATTTTAATTAATTAAATGTTAGTTATATTTCTGACTTAGATAAAAATAAAATTAAGATGTTTAACGTATTTAAGTCACATACCTAACACTATACTTACCTTCACTATGCTGCTGTATACAGCCCACAATTTAAGACACTAAAATTTTTCTCTAGCGGCCAAGAGAGTCTCTGCCACTTGTTGATTATTGTTATACTGACCAAGATGATTATAGCAAATGTTTTTCAGCATTACGAATGACTATAATCGAGCCATCCCGTTCTTCCATTGTATACTAGGCTAAGCTCCTAGTGGGAATAAAGAGCTAATTATAAAGCTATAATGAGTGTCTCTAGATCTATGATGTAAATATTGCCTTACCTCTCAAGCCGTGAAGCATTCATTTAAACAGCCGTGACTTGTTATTCCTATTCAGTGCACGAGGCAGACCGCTCGCGCCGCTATCGACATCACCTCTATTCATGGATAATAACTGCGAACAAAAATACACAGGGTTATCATGTGTGCCTGGGAAAGTGATATCCCCTAATTAGGCTCTTACCCAGATAATGCAATTAATACAAATGATGAACTATATACAAAGCTGCTAAACATATATTAAAGCTCTTAACATTCTGAATCAGTGTACTCTAGCAACCGAAGTCGTTAAAACATTAGACGGTCGTATTCACTGAATGATGTACCAAATAAAGAAGTGGTCTCTTGCCCACGTAATCGCAGCTACCGTGAAGCCCTGATTTAGGGGCTTCCACAAAAATTCTGCTATGGGGCCTCCACATACTTAAATCCGGCACTGCGTGGCAATGCGCAATCTATTTTTTTTTTTTAATTCTAGCACTTGTAGGATAAACAAACGAGTCTTAAATTGCAGAATATTTCAAAATTTGGCCACTACTGATCAAAACGAGAAAGTGGATTAAAATACTTTTCAAAACTACAACAACAAAACAACGAGATTGGAGTGTAAACATTTTTAAACATTTGTTTCTCTTCGTGTCCTCTGCGCATGTCCAGCGCGTGCAAAGATGAAGTTGCTACAAAGACAAAGTTATTCCTTCCCGTGCTCCTTTATTTATTTCTGTCATGATTGATTGGCCCAATATCGATCCATCTGTCAATATTCCAGCCACGTTGTGATTTACGACATCGCCTACACACCAGATTAGTATTCTTTTTTCTCCTAATTTATTTTGTGACAATTTTTAAGTGGTTTTTTAAATTTTAATCTTTAAGCTTTTTAATTTTTTTTAAATTTTTCAATAATAAGGCTATAAAAGGGTCCGTCAGTCCGTCCCATACCATTTCTCAAAAACTAGAATAATTAATTTATCTTCTCAAAGTGAAACTGTTTCGGTTTTTTAAATAAATCTCGTTTTATTTTTCTTTATAAAATTACATTTTCAAAACGATTGACTATTAAAAGTAAAATAAATAAAAATAACCAAATATAAAAATCCTTTAAAAAAAAACCTCAAAGTTTATCTACAGTCAAGATCTAAAAAAAAAATAATGAATAATTGATTCATTTTTTTGTTAGGTACAATAAATAATTGTTTAAAGTATCGATTTTGATCTGAGAATGCGTGAATGAGAAATAGCGATAACAATTAATTAAGGGGACTAAACCCAACAAATTTTAGCCATATCTGTAAATACTGAAGGATTAGTTTACCTAGCTGGTATCATTGATTCATGTCTCGATAACGAGGGAATCATGTGGCCAGCACAACGACCAACCGCCTATACTTTTCCCATCTAATGTCAGGTACCCATTAGAGATGGTTTCAGAGGCGTCCATAAATTCCAAAATAAAAAATCCCACTCTACAACAGGATTTGAACCCGCAACCTCCAGTTCGGAAGCCAAGTGCTTTACCGCCCAGCCTACGTGCCCCCTCATCCATTGTCTATGCCTCTATGGCATTGAATAATTGTGCGAAGTTTCAACTTGATCCGAGTATAGGTGTGAGAGAAATAACGTGCACACACTTTTAACAGACAGACAGACGAACAGACAGAGTGAATTCATATAAGCTTTGTAAAAAAAAGAGAGGTGGGGGAGGCTATTTTATGAAATGAAGGTACTTTGTATATTTACGAAACATTAATGCATACGGGTTTATCTTTTGACATAAAAGTTAAGAGTGCCTCTCAACAAACCATACACATCCTGACGCAATTAACACAATCTTCTCATCTTATCTCATCTTATCTCATCTTATCTTATATACTACAGAGCAGACGTTGCTTCAGAAAAGAAGATAATTACGTCCTGCGCATTCCATGTATCAATCAAGTCAATCTAGTCATGCATGTTGATCAATCACTTAAACACTGCTAAGTCTTTCGTTTTCCTGGCTGATTCATGCACTAGGGAGAACTTGTACGACTTTGTTTATAGCGTATGGAATAAGAAATGTGCCTTTATCTTTGCTTCTTTCTGATGTTACTCAAATAGCGTGATTCTTAATTGACTCTTAATTAATTCACCGCCAATACACATTAGTTCTCTTATTTAGAAGAGCCCATGTAAAGTAAATTTAGGACAGGAAGACGCTTGAGTGAGAGAGACTTGTTTCCGTAGCGGAACGATTTCACTTTTAATGGAGGCTTAACTCTTTCTCTCCGTAGTTATTTTCCTTGTTCCGATAAAATTATTCATTTTGCTCCTTTGTGTGTCACTATCCTATTCTGATTAAACTTTAACTTTTTTTGCTTGTTATCAGAAAATGTTTTATTTGGTATTAAATTGTAAGAGAATGTAAGCTCTTTTTACACAACACAAAGTAAATAAATCCAAAAATCAATTTAGTTTAATGGGGGTCACATCAACGTTGGCGTCGTCATTTAGGAGAGAAAGAGTTAAGCGTCTTATGTTCTTCTTCGTGTTCAGCAAGACATCCTGTAGCACAGACCTTTCAAACTTTTTTGACCCAGGGACCCTTATATATAGTAAACCTAGCACACAGACCCCTGGTTGCCTGGTCGTGCGGTATTCGCACTGGACTGTCGTTCGGATTTTTTCCATGGTCCTGGGTTCATACCATGCCCTCTCCCATCCCCCGTCGTCCTGCGGGAGGTTTGAACAAGGAAGTAAAATTATCTTCAACTCCGAAGAAACATCCGAACCGTAAAACAAACATTTTTTCAAAATCTACATAAATGCACATAGTATGTACGTTACAATCTTAAAAAAAAGGACAACACAGCAAAATGAGTTTTTATTGAGATAATAACTTTAAAAAATAATAATAAATTTATATTAATGACTTGGATGAGGCTGAGATTTTATGAGTGTATTTATGGCCTTTTCAAGGAGCACGCATTTCTAGTCGGTTTCTTGTATTCGTGATAAGGCTCATTACGGCACTGACTCAACGTTGTACCGAACTGGAAGACGGGAAGGCTGTCAACAACTTCCTTTACAGTGACCCATAATGCAGGGGTATAAAACTGGAATGTTTTGTAGGCAGAATGTGTGGTGCCCTTGTTGGTGTACGTGCCTCGTTCGTGAATGTTTCAATAACCTGCTTCTGAGTTAGTAGGGACTCATCTGTGGGATCTGAGTTTGTCCACGCTCAAAAGGGTTTAATACCCAGCCGGGACTATTCATGTGCAAAGTATTTTAAAGCTTTGTTTTAGATCGACATGGAACAGTTTGCTATAAACATATTAAACAGCAGTGAGAGGCGAGATGATTATTATTTATATTATCCGATCGGATAAACTGGATTTTAGCAAAGAAGCTATATTGCTGGTTTACATTTTTTTTTCTTTCTGCGGATCCCTTTGGTCGTCTCGCGGACCCCTGAAGGGTCCGTTTACCACAGTTTATGAACCTTTGCTGTTGTAGAGGCCCATTTCATTCAGGAAAAAAAAATCTACAGAAATTTTTATTTTGATTTTAAAAAAAAGTGTCTGCGATCCTTCGACAACAGATATGGCTCCTTCTGTCTCTCAAATGAGTCAGACACTAAAATGATACGTGCTATTGAAATGACAGCCGTATTTTAATTAGCTCCAGACCAGAGACACTGGAATGCATAATTAATTTAAATTATATCATGTCCTCTATGTTCCTTAGGAGCTCACTACACTGCTGTGTATCCTCAACCTTGGGTTGACGAAAAGTTAACATCTGGAAACCGGTACTGGTCTGTTAGCTTGTGTAGGTTCCTCTACTAGTGATCTGGGAAAGCGGTCATAGTAATAGAGTTCAGCCTGTATACAATAGCGTGGGACTTATGACTCAGTGATGTACACGAACAATTTTTTGTGTTGATTTGTGGTATATAATAACAGTTTCAAGGCATTCAATCGCACCAATAAAAACATTTATATTTCTCGGAACCGTTGGGCTTCCATAGGAAATAAGGACATATCCTCCGAAGGAATCCCAATAACTTCATTCGTCTATAGCACAGGACAATGGACAACCCTGTGATCGTCAAGTTCGGACAGTTTATGAACAATTTTAACTGTTGTGTAAACCGTAAACTTATGTTAGTGTCTTATGTGTTGTTGGCAATGTCATCTCTTCAGTAAAGTGCTACGAAAATTAACGGTTATTCGGGAAAGAGAGAGTGAAATTTCATTGTAGGAGATACACCCAATCCCAGGCAGGGGCGGACTGGCTATATGGGCAAACGGGCAAATGCCCGGTGGGCCGGTACCAAATGGGCCGGTCTGGTCGCGACCAAAGAAAAAAAAAATTCAACGCAGAAAACTTAAAAAAAAAAAGTGACAGCAAGAAGACACAAAGGCCCGTTGTTGTTTTTTTTCTGTACGTATTATTATTTGCAAAACGTTAGACCGTACTTTCTGCAATGCACGAGCGGCATGGACTGCTTTGATGACACTCCCATTATTTTTTTTTTTTTGCTTCTTCCCTCGCCCGTCTTTTAATGGTTCCAATGAAATTTAACCAAAAAGAGGGATGAGAAAGGTTAAGTTAGAAAACATTGATATAACGCAGCAAAAAAGATAGGCGCGACAACTAGCTCTTTAACAATACTTAATAGAAATTAACTTAAGCACATACACACAGCCGCGAAATTGCAAACCACCCAACTTATTCACAACTCAATAGGGGTATAAGGCTCTACTTTCTGCGATTTGAAAAGAAAAAGTAAGTTTCTTTTTGTTTATTTTAATAACATGATCTAAAAATACTACATTTAAGGCTTACAAAAAAATATTTAATTAAAAAATAAATCTAAATCTAATTTTTATACTATTATAATTAATGGCAAACTTATGCTTAGTAATAATAATAAGGCTAGTCTTCGAGTCCGAAGATTAGTGAGGAATGCAGTATTTCCCGTGGCTGCGCAGCCCCAGCTGAGACCTACATATTTTGCCACATCCAGGGCAAACATAACCATTGTCCGCAGGTGGTCGATTTAGATTTTCTTTTCGCACTCTGCGTTTGTTCTCGGCAGCAGATTTTCTTTTGGTCTCAAATGTGTATCCCGTGGCCTTCGTGAGTGACCTCCAGCTGTCTCGTTCTGAGGCCGCATGCAACCATGTGCTTTCTTCTATGTCAGCCAAGGAAAGTTGACGCCTAAGCTGGTCTTTGAAGCGTTTCCGTGGGGTGCCTCTGTTACGTCGACCACCTTTTAGCTCACCAAAAAAGACTGCCTTTGGCATATGTTCGTCTCCCATACGGAATACGTGCCCTACCCAGCGTAACTGTCGGACCAAAAGAAGCCCCTCTATACTGTCCATACCGGCGTTCGCAGAGGACACCACTGTTTATAGTGCGGTCTTGCCACCGTATGCCCATGATAGAGGGCAAGCATCTTTGGTGGAAGCGCTCAAGAAGTCTTAGATGTTTCCTGTATAGTGTCCATGTCTCAGAGCCATACAGAAGGGTTGAGAGAACCACAGCCTGGTAGACACTGATTTTTGTAGGCTGGCGGAGCGATCTGTTCCTCCAAACTCTAGCCTGAAGGCGTCCTAAAGCGCTACTGGCCCTGGCCAGACGGTTATCAACTTCCTTTGAAAGTGATGCGTCATTTGACACTATACTACCTAGATATGTGAAGTGGTCTACCACATTAAGGAGCTGTCCGTTTACGGTGATCCTTGGGGCTGAGTATATTTTATTGGGTGACTTCTGGAACATGACTTCTGTTTTCCCGAGGTTTATAGATAGACCGAAATAGGCGGCAGCGTATGCAAATTCGTTTACCGCGTTCAGGAGGTCATGCTCATTGTGAGCTAGCAGGGCGCAATCATCGGCATAGATTAGCTCCGTTATGACCATCTCCTTTGTTCTTGTATGGGATAGTAGACGCCGGAGATTGAACACATTGCCGTCAGAACCGGATATAGATGCCTCCGTGCAATCGCTGCCTCATTTGACCCAGCATTACGCCAAAGAAGATAGCGAATAGAGTAGGAGCAAGTACATAGTCCTACTTCACGTCATTTTCTATTGGGAAGTGATCAGAAAGGGCACCATCTGGCCTCTTTGTCTCACGTGATGCTGCTTGAGAATGGATAGGAACGTCGATGGGCATCCCACCCTGGCTAAAATCCTCCTCAAACCATCGCGACTGACCATGTTGAAAGCCTTGGTGAGGTCCACAAAGACAGCGTACAGGTTTAGGTTCTGCTCTTTGCATTTTTCTTGTAATTGTCACAGAACAAATATCACGTCAGATGTACCTCTACCGGCTCTGAAACCACATTGGCTTTCAGATAAGACCTCGTCCACTAAAGAGTGGGTTAGTCGGTCGAGCAACTTAGTATGAAGTCATTAATGATGAAAATTATTACAATAATTACAATAATTTATATAGCGCTGCCACATCCGATATTTAATGAAAGGAGATTTATGTTTTAAATAATGGGTCATGGTATATTCCTATACAAATGGCATTTTTTGAGAATGTACTAGGAGAAAGCAAGAGCTTTCACATTAAGTAAGTGCCTCTCTAACAGTTCTACTTTCTCTTATCTTTTAATGGAATGGGTTGCCTGAGTCAGCCAGGAAAACCAATGATTTAGCATATTTTAAGTCATAGATCAACATACATGACAAGATTGACACATGAAATGCGTAAGACGTAACTATTTTATTTTTTGAAGAAATGTCTGAAATCTATAAGTAATACCAAAAAGCTTCAAACTCATTAGGCTGCTATTGTATTGTTTATAGTTTTCAAACTACATACATGTATAAATAGAATACATTATGTAATCTTACGAATGCATACATCCAGTTTTCGATGCGTAATTAAACTTTATATATTTTGTAGAGAATTAGGCTTACAGCTATAATATAACAGATGGCGTAGCCGGGAGGGGAGGGTCTTCAAACCATCACTTGCCTCAGACCTCATTGTCTGAAAGGGAAATTTTACTTACTGCCCCAGTGCAGCCAACTTGAGCAAACTACAGTCACCAAATTTCATGAGCGTACAAAAACTTAAGCATTTTACCATTTTCTACCAGTCGCTGGACTCCATTGAATAGCAGATTTGGTTTTTGAATTTTTTTAGCGAAAGAGTAGCAGGCTAATTGGACTGTAGATACCTCAGAATTTGCATTTTTAAATCTTTTTAACGGAAATAATGCTTGGACCCCACTAGAAGGAGCTCGCAGCGCTCCCCCGGACTCCCTAGCTGCCCTTTGGCGGTGTGTACTGTCTTTCCACTAATTATAGGAAGAGAGTATTCTAGGCTAGAAAAAAACTTTAAAGAATGAAAGATCAGAATATAATGAAGATTAATTACATATACACACACACTAATACACACACACTGAGGTAAAAATCCCCCCCCAACCGAAAATATATGACATGCCACTTGTAGGCCGGTTTATATGGTAATGCCCGGGCCGATTTTAAAACCCGGTCCGCCTCTGATCCCAGGATTAAAAAAAAAGTACACTTAAAAAAACCAAACAATCGTAAGTCATTATCCGATCAATTCTTAACATAAACTTTTATCGAATCACTGCAATATGATTCAGCACCAGTTAATGATCTTTTAAATGAAAGCAAGAACACTGCTCATTTGATTGGCTGTAAATCAAGGTCCCTAATATTTTTTTAAACATATAATATATACATATATATATATAAGATATACAAATCTCACGTCCATGTTTTAGTGGTATTACTAAGGTCAGAGCAGTCTGAGCGAATCTCAAGGAGCGAAAAAGGATTTTGGGATCGTTTGTGTTGACGCGTTGGGGAGGGTGGGGTGAGGGGGCACAATATGATGGTCCAGACTGAATCAATAACTTGTACTTTTGGTTTAGCGCTATGGATTTTTTTAAAACCAGCTTACAGAATCATTCCGAATTAAGTTACCATGTCATGAGCTTGTTATTATAAAATGAATGTAGATTTGGGTTCTGTAATGGTCATACAGGTCGATATAATTAAGACGTGTATTTTTTTTATTGGGAATGTTTCTCTGTTGTGCGGTTGACATCCTGAGATTCTAGGCCAATTGTCTTGAACGGGGGTGCTATCGCCCCCCCCCCTTCCCCACGGGGAGCGTTTTCGTGATTTTGGGGGGGGGGTGCTTGGAGCCAAACGGGCGGTAAGGGGGGGCGCTGGGCATAAAGGGAGAAAGAAAAAACTAAAGGTGCACTTAAATAAAACAAATAAAAAAATATTCAAAATTAAAGCTGGCAAACTAGATATAGGTTAAGAAACAGAAACAACGTTAGAAATTGAGTTCGGGAATCCCCTTTTCTATTTTTAAATTTTTACCCTCTTGCTGTAAATGGACGGTATCTAGTGCCCTTAGATCTTGCGCGCATAAATGTTCATGATTTGAGAAACAAACTAGGTGATACGCCTTTTAGATTATAGTTTATGTTATCTACATCTGCTAATAGATTGATATGTAAATGTTAAGTGAAACAAAACGTTAAAACTATAATTCAAATAGAATAAATTTAACCCTTTTGTTAATTAAAAAACATTGACAAAGTGTTGTTACGAAAACTCGCTGGTATGTAACCGATTATTGTTAAGAGATTTAGTGAATTGCTACGAGATAAAAAGTATTCCAATGTTCTATTTTGAAGGATGGCATTTTCAGATGAGGTTATGAAAAGTAGTCACGAGCATTTAGCAATATCCAGAAATAATTTAAGAATATTCACGAAAAATTATAAAAATCTACAATCAAATAATATTAAAATAAAGACGGCAAAGCATGATATGTTTTAGTGGCCTCTTAGAAAAATGCATAGCTTTTTTTTTTTTAAAGTCTTATTTTATTGGTTAGAAAATGGATTAACACTAAAATTAAAACTTTTCAAAACATATCTGTTACACAAAAAGACTTTTTCTTTTGATAGTGATGATAGTGATGAAATATTATTTCAAAATGAGCGCATCTTACAACAGTTTTGAGAAACAAATGATGAGAAAGATGTCAGACTCTTGTTGTAAACTAAGTTCGCTTCGAAAGGGGTTTGGTATAGCTCGTTTTGTTAAGCTCTTAAATACAATTTTTGAATTATTTTTAGAAACAGGAAGATTCAACGGTTTTTAAAGAATTAAAGCAGGCTAAAAAAATGTTTTACATGGTAGGCATCTAACGCAGATGAATGAAACCAACCTCCGACTGCAAGGAAAGAAATGAACTTTCATTAATTAAATCATTTTCTTTTTTATCAAGATATTAATTCTATTTTAAAGAGTTTTATAATCTCACATAACTTGTTTGTTGACAAATGAATTACAGCCTAGAGAAATCGACATCTATGCATTTCATATAACAATGCTCTATGAAGAAATGACGAATCGCTTCTAGGATGTAACTAAATAAAAAAAAACTAAATATAAATGACAATTATTAAGTATCTGTTACTGATGTTCAAATTGAGTTGCAGATAAAAATAGATTTTAAAATTATGTCTTCAGTAAAATGGGATGCACAACAGAGATATGGCTGCACTTGAATGTTTCAGTGAAATTCCAAAACTGTGGATACACACATTCGTCTTGCAGAAATGAATCGAGCTTCGTTTGATTTCTTCTTTTTCCTCGTTCTCATTATTACTTTATATAGTTCAGATAACTAGACCAATATACGAGATGAACTGTGTAGTGGTTTCCAATTCAGGGAGCTCTCCATATAGTTTTATCTTTATAGGAGTGTTTTGGGGCCAGTGTCTTGTTCGGGCCTCTTAATAAAGAATGCCGTTTTGAAGGACATTGTCTGCATTCTTTGGTGACACTCCATAAGGACGAATTTCGCTAATCTCAATTTTAGCTTCCGGAACATATGGTTGTCTCATTCTGTTGTATTCGGTTCTGTTGCGTTGAAAATGACATTTTAAAATTTGACGGATTGAAAACAGATATACCAGGTTTATCCCGAGGCAGCTGTTACTTTAAAGTACTCAGCACAGACTAGAGGCATTGCAGTACTTTTAAACAAGCTTACATAATGTCAAACCGCCACTCTATTGTTAGTTGGATGTGGAGGCGAATTTTGTGGGTCACTTCTAGGTCTCTGTATCTTCGTGAAATACTACACCCCTTAAATCTTCGGACTCGAAGAAAAGCTTAATAAATAACCTTTCAGTTGGCAGGTCATATTGATTAGCTAATTGTGATCAATAAAATAAGACCACAGACTATATTTTTGAAACAAGTCATTGTGTCAAACTGACCAGATTCTTCTGATCGATTGATGGATCACACTGCCCAGGGCATTCAATATCTACAGCATTAGCTCGGAATTGGTTGACGATTATATTAGTTAAACAGATGTTCCACATATAATTATGCACATACCAAGCCACACCCAGTATTGTCCACACACACACACACACATGTATATTATTCACCCATGAGAGAGATAGACTTAGGATGTACAAAAAAGGAAACATTAAATCCCTTGTATTATCATAATCGAACGGAAGGTAACTCTGTAATGTCATGGAAAGAGATCTACCATCCTACGTCATAAAGTATATGGTTGTGTCAATATTTTTAGTTTACATACTATTAAACCTAGAGATTGCGATAACACTATAAAAGTAAGTCTGAAACAGACTTTGTTACTTAACTTCAGTCTTTTTGACTACCAGTAGGGCCGAAACAGTACGCCTACTGCGCCTTAGGGCTCTCTGCTAGCTGGAGCTAGTGTCATTGGCCTTGCTTTTTTCTTTTGCGTTTTTCTTCTGCCAGCGTTGTTCTCTTTTCCTCAGCAACTTGTGCGCCATTTTTTACAGCGCGACGCCCTGATATTCTGTCATGTGCCTCTGTCTCCCAGTTGGCTGGGTCTATGCTGAACGCCTTCAGAGAAGCTTTGAGGGTGTCCCTGAAGTGTTTTCTTTGACAGCCTTGCAAGAGCTTTCCTTCCCTTAATTGGCCATACAGGAGTCGTTTAGGGATGCAGACGTGTCCTGCTCAGTGTGCAGCCGAACATACCGGGCTCACATAGGTCTCACCAGCCCCATGAGGATGCACAAACATGTCAAAACCCCAGTGCAAAGCCGTCAGCCGTGAACTCCATGATCCATGTTTCGAAAAGTCTAAATTATATTTAGATGAAGGTTGGGGTTAGGGTGTTTCAAAAGAAACATTTCTATGTACACTACACAGCAAGACAATGGTTTCATCAGTGACGCATCAACTTACACGCTTAACCTTGGCCCATAACGAGTGATGATGTATATCGCGATGTGGTCAGAGGTCAGGCTTTCCTCAGCCCTCCTGGATGACAAAAGTGGTCATCATCGAACCACGATGGCTCTCTTCTGGACCAAATTCCCGTTGGGTCATTGTCCATCCTGCTTCTTGGTCTTACCAATCACCATGTTTACTTTGGTCTCACGGCCTTTCTCTTCCCATGGTGCTCCGCGCCAAACAGACTTACAGAAATACTTGTATACGTGCAGATAGACATATCGACATAATTATAGACTTAATTCTTCCGTCTTGAGTGGGTTCAATGGCTAGTATGGTTAGGTAGTATGTCTTTGATATTAAATAATATTTCTATTACTATTATTATATTTTTAGGTTAATCACTTTTCAATTGTTTATGATTTAATACTTGTGAATTATGAGAACTTACAAATAAAAACATATTTAAAAAAAAAAAAATAATAATTTAAAAAAAGCCCACAAAATGGGCAAGATAGCCCGTTTGTTGTGAATCTCACTGCTCTATTTTGTGTCTGTAATCTTAAACATGTACAAGTGGAAGAGCTTAGACATTTGATTCTACAGTCCTGAGAAGTGAATGAAAAGTTTTTAATACATACTTCTCCTGATACGTCTATATTCTGTAATTAGATCATGGGCGTAGCCAGGGGGAACCCCCCCCCCCCAAAATGAAATCCCCCCCCCCCCGCAAGAAGGGTGTCGGAGTTTAGTGACTGATCTTTTGCTTTAATTTTGTTTATTATTGGTGAAGTTTTAATTCTAAACCACCACTTGCCATAGCACAGCCGAGGGGGTTTTGAGTTTAAAACCCCCTACCAGCTCCCATCATTGCTCCCCCAGACCCCTTGCTGACAAGGGTGAGAAGTCTACAATTTTTTCACTAACTTCAGGAAGAACCTATTCTAGGGCACAATAAACGTCTTCCAAAAGAATGAAGGGTCAGAATGTAATAGAGATTAATTATGTACACACACACACACATCCATCCATACAAACATATATATTTTTTTTGATGGGGGGCGGGGGGGGGGGGGAGAAAAAAAATCCCCCCCCCCCCCCCGAAAAAACATCCTGGCTATGCCCATGCATTAGATACACCAAAAAGCTTGTCATTTATGGATGAATAGACATACGCGAAGAGTAAAATAAAATTATTTAATACAGAAAAAGCGAGAAAAAGAAATAAAGATATGAAATTGACAAACAGTTGGCTTAAAAGACATGCAGATGGAGAGACAGACAAAAAAAGCAATCAAGCAGACATACACACTTACGTACAAACTGGTCATGTAGCTAGATTTATACTTCGATTTAAAAAAAAAAAAAGAAAAACAACGCCTGGGAATGAACATGAACGCTAAATTCATTGATTCCGATGTTCAGTATGTATAAGCCCACTTAACACTTTAACCCCAAAACAAATGGCGATCTGTCAAGACCTGGTTGTCAAGAGCTCTCAAGGTCACGTCTGACCTCGGCTAGATCTTCAGACGTAAATCGGACATCCTGTTTCAAGCTCGGTGTAGCCTCGGCTTCAAGGTAATATTTAACCTTAGGTTCAGATGGATCAAGTTCGTATATGATATCTATCGATATAATTGACATATAACATAGAAAACAAAGAAACGTGTCTTCTGGTGAATGTTCTCTTCGTACATTTATGTTGAATGACATTGACCAAGTATATAATTTAGAATGTTTAAGATTTATTAAAGTATTGTGTACATCAATTTCACATGCAGTTGATGTAATTGAAATGTCATGTGGTCTACACAACTACTATCAGTCTTTACGTTTTCTGACACAGTGTCAATATACCCATTAGAACTAGGCGGACATTGTGGTGCTCATTTTGAATCCCAAAATTCAAAATCCCAGAATTTAACGAAATTTTAAACTGAGACCCTTCTGTTCGAATGCCAAGCGCTTCACCACTCAACCACCTACGCCCCCCCACGAAATTTGATCCAAACCAAATTGTTATTAATGTCCCTCGTTTTGGTTTTGATTAAAAGTTTATTATTTATTTGTTTGTTTTTCATAGCACTTTAGGCCATTACAACTAATTGGACATGCAAAATAAAATGTAGGATTATTAAAGCAAGAAAAAAAAAATCCTATTGAAATTAAATGCTGGTTTGATTTGTTAAAAGCCTCATTAATAGCATTTCGCGCTAACGAGTCATGGTTGTCGCTTAACTAAAGTTCTAATTTGGCCACTGCTTTTGTTAATAGTCTTCCATTGTTCAAACTTGATAAATATTCTTTTCATTCTCGTCAGCGCCATTCCACTCAGTGATTAGTTCCGGGCTACATAATACCCTCAAATCAATACCCGTTGAGATCTACGTACTTATACAAGGGCCGTCCTTCGACATAGGCCAGTTCTTTCATCCCCCACCCCTTTCCAACTGGTCCAGACAAGTGATAGGATCAAAACGCTGAAAGCATGAAATTGCGCTAAACAAAAACATTTGGTTAAAAATATTTCTAGTCGCATAGATTTATAATTGTTTAGTCTAGATCTATTACAAATTTAATTACATGAATGATCCAAAAGGAAGGAACATGTAAAACATTTTACAATTGATACAGATAAACTTTTTTAAAGTTTTTTTAAATTTTATTTTGCTAGTCTTTATTAGGTTTTGATCATGATAATTCAAAATTCAAAAAAACAGAAATGGAAAAGTGGTTTGAGTGCTGGGACAAGTCCCAAAAAGCCCGTGGAGTCTGGGAGCGCATGAGGCGCCCTGACCGCACTTCCCCGTGGTGGAGGCTGTCCAGGCTGAGCAAGCTATTATAGCACAGTGCATGACAGGCCACTGTCCTGTTGGTTCATATTTCTCAGGGCTATGGCCAAATTTCAATTCACGGTGCACCCGCTGCGGGGAAGAAGAGGAAACCGTGCCTCGTATTCTGTTTGACTGCCCCAGACTTGCTGATCTCCGTCTCGACAGGTCTGGGAAACCAAAAATTCTCGACCTGTATGGCGACATTTATGCACTACGCAAGACAGCAGGGTTTCTGTCGAGGGCTTTTGCAAGAGAGGATTTAAGCCTCTCAAGGCCTCACTCAAATGGAGTTTGATGATGATGATGATTAGGTTTTGATAGATATAGATATTAAATCTGACAGTAAATAATTGATATATAGCTTGCTAAGTATAGACTCCCCCCCCAAAAAAAAAATGCAATTACTTTAAAAGGTCAGTTCCACAGTTTAATCTTCCATGCAGTAATAACATGAACAGTTTGTGTTGTAGTCAACGAAATCATATCGTTCTCAAAATGAGTGCCGTTTGATTGTCTAAAGAGTTGAGCCGAAGGCTCTTCGAACTCTATAAGCGTGTAAGCCTGCTTTTGTCTGGAAGAGGTCCAAGTCAATGCCTATGTAAAACATTGCGATTTCCAATATATCTGGTACTCCGGGAGCATGGACTAGAATGCATGGCCGAAGGCCGAGCACACCGGGAACCCCTGATTTTTTCCTATGTTGTACCAAGCTAACCGTGCAGGACCGCCATTAGTGTAACGGTCCCTTGAGGAACGGCGCATGAATTGTCGACAGGGACGTGGAAGCTCATCAACTCCGCATCGTGCAATGGGAAAGCTCTCGCATTCCCTTGGACACTTCCACAGAAGTTTTGTTTTGCTATTCATTTAGCCTAACCTCTAGTGATCGTTTCCACCCGAGTGCGACGCTGAGGCAGAATAGCGTACCCGGGCGAAATGGGGCCAAATATGGAACACGAACATGAACGATCCCCGTCATATCAATCAGAAAATGTATGTCCCAGTTCATCGATAAACTAATTTGTTACATATTTGTAAGCTCGTCGACCAGCTATTAAAGGCTTAAACGGAAGTGGTTCCATTATTTCGCGTTTCATTGAAATGTAAATCAATGCAAATTCATTATGACATCACGCTCTGCCATTTATTTACTTATCTCCGTAAACATCGGGAAAGTTGATAAATATAAACGTCAAAGATACCAAATCTAACTATAGATCTATATCTTGCAAACTTAAGATCTTTTCCACCAAATAACCCAGTACATTATTGAGACATTTACTTTTAAAATGTCTGTTCCTAAGTATAATCTTCCTTGCGGCCATGACAGTAGATCAATGGGGAGGTAACTTCGGTAAAATTAAACTTGCCGTCTCCTTTAGTCACAAAGCACAAGCTTCCATTTAATTAAATCGAACTTCACCGATGAGTTCAGTTAACTCCCCAATGCGTCATTTCTAGTTGTTTTTTTCCAATTTTTTCCCCCATATATAGTCTTTTAGTTACTGAATTGGATTTAGCAAAAAAGACCCCCCCCCCCCCCATTTCCAGTTTATTTAATTGAATTACATTCAATGCGGAACTTTGTTGGCCGAAATCTTGATTATATATATGAGAAAGAACTACGTAGCGCCAGTACGTGTTAAAAAGTGACCAAGTATATATTAAAAATGACAGACTGTGATTTTTTTTTTTTGGGCCAGAGATCCCACTGTGCCACTTCAGCCAGCAGCAGAAACACATGTAACGGGGACAGTGAACAATGAACTAGAACTAAACAAGTGGGTCACTGAGATGTGTAGACGAGTAGCAGGAACTTCTTGGCTGCCAATTTAAGGGAGCTCGAATTTAAATCCCGACTGGATCATTGCCGAGAGCCTAAAGGCAGCATGGAAACCTTCTCCCAGATACCAACCTTCCTCATATGTTCACAGAAAAGGTTGGACTCTAGCGCTGAGAATGCTTAAAGCATGATAAATACGCTATACAAAGGAAGTTGTTTTTTTAAAGTAAATAAAGCAACACCTGCCATGAAAACAGGAAGAGGTATTGAATATATTTTACACTGGCAAAGAACGATCTAGATCGAACCAGGTTTTCCACTCCCCCCCCCCTCTTTTTTTATTTTCCAAATAGACTAATTAAAGAAGCATCGTCTATCACTGGAACACAGCTACCATCTCTTGAAGAGCTTTTTCATGAAAGATGCCTTCTCAAAACACTCACTATTCTTAAAGACAACCTCCGCCCATTAAACCACTGATACGTAAGATCTGAACGAATTGGTCGTCTCCTTCCCATTAGGACTAAAACAGAAAGATTTGAAAACGTCCTTCGTCCCACTTCCGGTCAGACTGTAACAAAAGATACAGAAATGCATAGAGGTCAAACTCATAAAGCGCTGGTTGTGTGTGTGTGTGTGTCTTTTCGTGTGTGAATGTTGTTTGTATTTGCATCTATATTGTTTTTGGTACAGTAGTTACGCTGAGGTGGTTAATCATAGTCAAAAAGAATTTCCTTTTGATTGGACCAGTAAACATTATATCTAATCTTATATTTATTTCTTGTAATTCTTCAATATTTCAAAGAGTCGTTCCAGTGATGTTGTACCATCAACCTATTTTTTTTTTATCTTTTTATTCACCATTTCCAAAAGTTTAGTTTACAAAAAAAACGCATTAGACAAGGGGTTCTCAACCTGTGGGTCGCGACCCCCTTGGGGGTCGATTGACGATTTGCCAGGGGTCGCCAAAGACCATTGAAAAAATGGATTGTTATTGTCTATTCTTCTATTGCTGTGTGTGTGTGCGGGGGGGGGGGGGGGTCGCGGCTAAGTGGGTGATGCTAAAAAGGGGTCGCCGAGCATAAAAGGTTGAGAGCCGCTGCATTAGACAAACAAAACAAGTTTCATGGCCTTACAACTAGATAGTTAAAACTTGATCGATAAGCGTTCTAGTTCATGTTTTCGTTTTTGGTTTTGGTTACAGCCATGTGAAAGTCCACTAACATCCCACCAACATCCCACACGTGCTCACATCTCACACGAAGCGAAATGCTTGGCCTTAGGACTTTTGAAGGTCACTTTCTTTAAGCCCAACATTCCAGCGACACAAAATGTTTTTATGGAGGGTGTATTGCCGTTCCTCCTTTTTTTATAAAATACAGACGTTTCTTCAAAAAAAAAAAGAAATAATGATTACGTCGTACGCTTATCCCTAGGTCAATCTAGTTATGTATAGTTGGTGAATGACCTAAACTCTGCCAAGTCATCGGTTTTCCTGGCTGATTCAGGCAACCCATTCAATGCAATGAGAAAGAAGGCGCATTTGACTAATTTGTCCTAGCATATGGAACAAAGAATGTGCCTTTATTTTTGTGTCTTTCTTAGTATTTTATTAGGTTTTGTTTTTGTCATTATCAAACTGTGGGTGAGGCTTATGCTCTGCACCATTGTATACAGGCTGAAATGTCCAAAGGAACTTTATTACTGTGACTGTTTATTCTACGCCATAAGTAGAGAAGCCACTACAAGTTGACAGATCGGGCTCCGTTTTCCTAATGTCTATGACGTCATCTTATCGTCAAACCAAGGTTGAGGCTAGCCAACATCGTAGTGAGCTCACGATGAATATGGTAGCAACATATCATGACTCAGTGGACTAAATGTAATTAGATTTTGATTACCAACATGTCAAGTCTAGCGATAATTTTTTTCCCAAATTAAAACCCAGGGAAAACCAATCTCCACTAGTTAACACAAGCGGCCAACTGTACATGGACGTTTTATTTATGTATTAAACCCCTGCTATTATCGAAACTTCCCAACTAATGTTGAAGTAGTCATTAAGAGGAAAACAGCGTTCTGTATAATGTGATATATTAGGACTTAATTCTGTCAGTTAAATTTTGATGCTTTTTTATATGCAACCTTAACAACACAACATACACACACATACATTCAAGTTCCAAAATCAAAATCGAAATGCCTGTCAGGACATATCACGTTCACCCCCATATCAGCAGCTAAGAGATATCAGGCCATTATCACAATGTTTTCCTTAGCAAAGGTCACAGCAAGAAGATTCTGAAAGGGCATTTGCTACATTTTGTCCTGGTCTCCAAATGAATATTAAAATCCAATAGTTACTACAGGACTTGAACTCGAACCCATCAGATCAGCAGCCTGTGGTTTATTGTTAGGAGATCTTTAAAACAAAAACATTAAATACTTCCTTCTTTCCATAAGAGATTTTTTAAACTGTCAAATGATATAAAAATGGTGATTGATTGCATCTTAAGCTTGATGGAATGAGTGTACTTATATAGTTTATTTATATCAACTCTGTATGTCTGTCTGTCAGTCTGGTACACGTTATTTCTCCCACACCCATTCGCGGATCAAGATGAAACTTTCAACATTTATTGTTCCTAAATAAACATAAATCAATTTAAAAATTGACCAATTAGTCAATTAATTATTTTGTTTGATCTCAAATAAAGGAAATAACTTCTACATTACAGTAAGATATGTTAGCAAGAGTTCTTCCCCTTAGATAAGCAATGTTTTTTAAAAGGATTTTAAAAAAATTTTTTGCATGTTTTTATGTACGAAAAAAAAAATTACGCTCCTAGAGACACAGAGTATGTCAAAAGTTTTTTGTTATTTTGTTTATGTAAATATTTGTTGTAAAGAAAGATTGAAGTGATGCTTATCAACAAACTGCAGCCAGCAAGAAAATGTTTGTATCATATAACTTCATGCGATATCTAAAATAATTCGGGACAACAAACTATGTCACTACATACAGTTCAACAACACAAACTCTTTAAGATTGAAACTATGACGATAACATCGTTGGAAAGACACATGAAGAAAAAGAGAAAGAGAAAAGAGAGAAAGAGAGAGAGAGATTAAGAAAGAAAGAATGAAAAGGAGACAGTAGGAAAGAGAGCAATAGAAGGAAAGGAAAGAAAAGATTAATAAGGCAAAGAAAGTAGAAAGAGAAGAAAAGGAGCAGAGAAAGAAAGAAAAAGAGAGATAGAGAGAAACAAGGAAAGTTTGGGAGACAAAAGTAAAGCAAAAGATTAGGCATATAAAGAGTATTAAAAAGAGAGAATATAAAAGAGAAAGAGAGATGGTTTTCAAGGAAAAAGGGAACAAAAAGAACAAAAAGAGAACAAAAAGAGAAAAAAAAGAAACAAAAAGAACAAAAAGAGAACAAAAAGAGAACAAAAAGAGAACAAAAAGAGAACAAAAAGAACAAAAAGAGAACAAAAAGAGAAAAAAAGAGAACAAAAAGAGAACAAAAAGAGAACAAAAAAGAGAACAAAAAAGAGAACAAAAAGAGAACAAAAAGAGAACAAAAAGAGAACAAAAAGAGAACAAAAAAGAGAACAAAAAGAGAACAAAAAGAGAACAAAAAGAGAACAACAAGAGAACAAAAAGAGAACAAACAGAGAACAAAAAGAGAACAAAAAGAGAACAAAAAGAGAAAAAAAAGGGCAAAAAGAACAAAAAGAGAACAAAAAGAGAACAAAAAGAACAAAAAGAGAACAAAAAGAGAAAAAAAAGAGAACAAAAAGAACAAAAAGAGAACAAAAAGAGAACAAAAAGAGAACAAAAAGAGAACAAAAAGAGAACAAAAAAGAGAACAAAAAGAGAACAAAAAGAGAACAAAAAGAGAACAAAAAGAGAACAACAAGAGAACAAAAAGAGAACAAAAAGAGAACAAAAAGAGAACAAAAAGAGAACAAAAAGAGAACAAAAAGAGAACAAAAAAGAGAACAAAAAGAGAACAAAAAGAGAACAAAAAAGAGAACAAAAAGAGAACAAAAAGAGAACAAAAAGAGAACAAAAAGAGAACAAAAAAGAGAACAAAAAAGAGAACAAAAAGAGAACAACAAGAGAACAAAAAGAGAACAAAAAGAGAACAAAAAGAGAACAAAAAAGAGAACAAAAAGAGAACAAAAAGAGAAAAAAAGAGAACAAAAAGAACAAAAAGAGAACAAAAAGAGAACAAAAAAGAGAACAAAAAAGAGAACAAAAAGAGAACAAAAAGAGAACAAAAAGAGAACAAAAAGAGAACAAAAAAGAGAACAAAAAGAGAACAAAAAGAGAACAACAAGAGAACAAAAAGAGAACAAAAAGAGAACAAAAAGAGAACAAAAAGAGAACAAAAAGAGAAAAAAAAGAACAAAAAGAACAAAAAGAGAACAAAAAGAGAACAAAAAGAACAAAAAGAGAACAAAAAGAGAAAAAAAAGAGAACAAAAAGAACAAAAAGAGAACAAAAAGAGAACAAAAAGAGAACAAAAAGAGAACAAAAAGAACAAAAAGAGAACAAAAAGAGAAAAAAAGAGAACAAAAAGAACAAAAAGAGAACAAAAAGAGAACAAAAAAGAGAACAAAAAAGAGAACAAAAAGAGAACAAAAAGAGAACAAAAAGAGAACAAAAAGAGAACAAAAAAGAGAACAAAAAGAGAACAAAAAGAGAACAAAAAGAGAACAACAAGAGAACAAAAAGAGAACAAAAAGAGAACAAAAAGAGAACAAAAAGAGAACAAAAAGAGAACAAAAAGAGAACAAAAAAGAGAACAAAAAGAGAACAAAAAGAGAACAAAAAAGAGAACAAAAAGAGAACAAAAAGAGAACAAAAAGAGAACAAAAAGAGAACAAAAAGAGAACAAAAAAGAGAACAAAAAAGAGAACAAAAAGAGAACAACAAGAGAACAAAAAGAGAACAAAAAAGAGAACAAAAAAGAGAACAAAAAGAGAACAACAAGAGAACAAAAAGAGAACAAAAAGAGAACAAAAAGAGAACAAAAAGAGAACAAAAAGAGAACAAAAAAGAGAACAAAAAAAGAACAAAAAGAGAACAAAAAGAGAACAAAAAGAGAACAAAAAAGAGAACAAAAAAGAGAACAAAAAGAGAACAACAAGAGAACAAAAAGAGAACAAAAAAGAGAACAAAAAAGAGAACAAAAAGAGAACAAAAAGAGAACAAAAAGAGAACAAAAAAGAGAACAAAAAGAGAACAAAAAGAGAACAAAAAAGAGAACAAAAAGAGAACAAAAAGAGAACAAAAAGAGAACAAAAAAGAGAACAAAAAGAGAACAAAAAGAGAACAAAAAAGAACAAAAAGAGAACAAAAAAGAGAACAAAAAGAGAACAAAAAGAGAACAAAAAGAGAACAAAAAGAGAACAAAAAGAGAACAAAAAGAGAACAAAAAAGAGAACAAAAAGAGAACAAAAAGAGAACAAAAAGAGAACAAAAGAGAACAAAAAGAGAACAAAAAGAGAACAAAAAAGAGAACAAAAAGAACAAAAAGAGAACATAAAGAACATAAAGAGAACAACAAGAGAACAAAAAGAACAAAAAGAACAAAAAGACTAAAAGGAAGAGAAAAAAAGAAAGTGAAAAAAAGAGAAAAACAAAAGTACGAAACACACAAAGAGAGAGATAGAGAGAAAGAGTGAAGAAAAGAGACAGAAAGAGAGAGTGAAGAGATCAGAGAGTGCTGAAAAAAGATAGAAAGAGGGTGAAGAAATAGAGAGAGAAAAAGAGAGTGAAATAATAAATATATATAGAAAGAGAGAATGACTTTATAGACTTTAACAGGCGGAAAACAAAATCCTCCCTTACTTGAGTCCATAACGTTTCCTCCGAAGTGACCTCAAAGCTAAACTGTTACACTTTGAATTAAACTTAAAAACATGGAACTGTACAACGAGTCAATCTTTATAATTCTGTTGATTTTTTTTTTATTTTTTTTTTGCTGGACGTTTGCTCTTAAAGATAGGTCACGTGACATCCTGTCTAAACACTGGAACCAATTTCGTGATAAAATAGAAAGAAGTATCGATCGTGAAAAAGTTTTGTCTGCTGCCAGTCCCAGGGATGTAGGAACAGCTCTTGGACGCATTGAAATCAACAAGGCTTCCTTGATGCATCAAACAGGATGAGATTATGTCTCTCACTTCTCCCCCCCCCCCCCGACCCCGACCCCGACCCCCCCCCCCCCCACCCCATCTCTCTCGTCACGTTCTAACACACAAATCAGTTTTTGTTCTTTTCCTCTTTCTCTTCTTGATTGATTTGTATTTTTTTCTCTTTCAATTATTTATATTAATTTTTAGCTCTTCTCTCTCTCTCTCTCTCTCTCTGCCTCACTCTATAGCCTGACTATCATACTAGTTCTCTCTCGGACTTTAAAATTTTATCACCCTCTCTATAACACTTTGTCTCTATCAATCTCTCTCTCTATCAATCTCTCTGTCTCTCCATCTCTCTCTCTCCATCTCTCTGTCTCTCCCTCTCTCTCCATCTCTTTATCTCTCCCTCTCCCCCTCTCTCTCTCCCTATCTCCCTCTCTCTCTATCAATCTCTCTCTCCCTCTCTCCATCTCTCTCTCCCTCTCTCTCTCCCTCTCTCTGTCTCTCCCTCTCTCTCTTTTTCCCTCTCTCTCTCTCTTCCCATCAGTTTATCCCTTTTATCTTGGATTCTCTTACGCTTTAAAAGCCGCTTTCTCATTCTTTCTACACTGTCTCTTTCAACCAATCTCTCACTCTATGGCTCTCTACTAGTCTCTCTTTCTTCTTTCTCATTACATATCTCTCATATCTCTCTTTGGTTACTGTATCTTATCCTCTGTAAAACTCTCTCGGCCCGTCTATTAAATGGAGGTTCTAACTAAGGCAGAAGACAGAGAGAAAGACGGGCGACGAATCTTGCATGGTATCTGAAAAACTCTTTCGGTATTACTTCTGTCTCTCGCTCTAACGCTAACCCACATCTTTTTTATTCTATTTCGTTCTCTATTTCCCACCCTCTCGCTCTCTTTCTCTCTCTCTCTCTCTCTTTCACCACTTTACTGTGTCCCTCTTCAATATTCACACTAAACATTCGCCGCTTAATTCACATTCCTCAAAGTCTTTACATGTCTACATTCTTCACACTCCTGTATTACCCTAGCATGCGCTCACTGAAACACATCCAGACATCTATCACAGGTTACTTTCAATGTGACCATCCGAATTAAAAGATCAATGACCATGTACTTAATTCAGTCCCTCACTTTCAGTTCCCCGACACCACTTTCTCTATCACCAACTCAATCTGGTATCAACACTTACTTGGTAAACTCATGCACCAAGCGAGACCACTTGGGCCTTTGAATTATTGAGTCTTGTTCCAAAGAGAACATTTAGTACTGTTACTGTAGCCTACACTAGTCTACACTGAATGATTCAACAGATAGGGTCAATATCTCGGAATATCAAGCATTCTTACATATCTACATTCCTAGATACCGTATAAAAATAAAACAAAGTTCCCTCTTCAGACATTGCGATCTATGGGGCAGATGATGTAAAGGTCATCTAATTCTGTGGCCCACGCTTAAAAAGGGTGTCATATTGTCAGTACAACGACCAACCGCCTTTTCCCCATCTGATGTCAGGTACCTATTAGCCACTGGGCCTTTGTCCAAAATTGCTCATCTAACCAATCCGCCCCTGTCCAATCACATCTTGAATAGTTCTTAAATAGTTCTAATGCACTTCTGAATTTAATATCACAGCTGACAAGTGTGGGGGGAAAAAAGTTAATGTAGCCCTAAATTGTATCAGTGATTTGTACATTTATTGATATGCATGATATTCAATATAGATGAAACTATCTACAGTAAAAGAAATGTACAGAACGTAGGCTAGATCAAAGTGGAGAGATTATTTATAAAACTTACAGTAACCCAATTATAGTGCTAAGAAGAAATCACTAGAACTTAAATTACAAGCAAAATGTAGTCAATAGCCATTCCTGCAATATCTTAATAATTATGAGATACTCATTCTCAAAAAGCAAATAAGCGCCAAGGTCTCTGAAGGATCTTGAGACAGGCCAATTATAAAGGCATAGGTCCATGTTAAAAAAAAAATTTTCGGTTTAACTCACTAGGATGAAATTTTTAACCCAAAAAAATGTTTAACCAAGCAACGAATAGGAAAAACACTTTGCAGAACAGCAGATAAAAAGAAATTTAGTATGGTATGACGGAAGACGAATGGAAAACACAAATCAATCAATACATTGATCTGAGCCCCTTGACCAGTGTTCAATAGGAATTCGGGGTTTTATGGGCTCTAATGAGGCTATCTAAGGAGAGCAACAGGGCAACACAGCACTTTTGGAAGTTTACCATGGGCATTCAAATTGGTCATTAATGAATTGTATCTCTTTAGACACATGTGAAGTTGCAAAAGGAACAAGTTGTCTCTTGAAGCCCAAAATGCTAAGGCTTCAGAAAAAAACCAAATTATTTCAAAGCTGAGCAAAATGTGCCGGAAAAGATTCCAGGCATGAAAAAAATAAAAAGGAAGATTTAACTTTTTGTTTCATGACTGAAGTAAGTGAAGTACATCTTGGTTAATGTGTCTTGTACTCTTGTGAGTCTATAACACAGGGGTTCTCAATATTTTTTCCCTTAACACTTCACACATTCTGAGCATTTACTGAAACACTTTGCTTTTTTTTTTTTTTTATAAAGATTAATTCACGTGGTTACTTGTTAATTATTCTACTAGTTTGTGGAACACATATTTAGATCTACAGAAACTTTGGGTTTCCGCGGAACACAGTTTGGGAAACACTGCTATTACGCTCATTCACCCTATCGTCCATCTGTTAATTGTCGTTAAAAGACTCCAACTTTTTTCTGGGGCACATTTTGTTACTCCATTGTTCAGTACGCTGGTTTCAACTTGATCTAGAGCTTATAAATACAATCGCAGAATTTGGCACTAAATGGGCATCGCGAACAAGTTGAAGAAAAATGACTTGACAAAATCGAGATCATTTCTTGGGGTTTTGTGAAATTTTTATTCATGTACGATCCACTTCTGAGAGAACATTTGCTTCGAACTAAGCTTAGTTCTAGACCAGACACGTACATGTCTCCACAAAAACAAAAACTGACCTATCTTAATATTGGATAATAATGAGACAAATATTTTTCGATTTTGTTTGGACAATACACTTGACATCACAAAACTAAATCAATTTTTCCAAATGTTGAGGTTACGTTGTCATGGATACAGGCAGGGTACAAATTCAGTAGTCTTTCATTGACTCTATAGAGTCATCTTTAATTCATTATCTGCTCGAACCATGCTCTGAGATTGGCTGGAATTCGGGCTAAAGCTGAAATCTATTCAGTAACATTTTCGTTTTACACACCTTTTTATCGACTTCAGCACACCGCTAGGGCGTCCTCAGCACAATAACTGAAACTAGCCTTAAGCGCTTGGTTTAAAAACGCTGGAGAGCCAGAGGAGAAGTCGTTAAGATAGTTATGAATTCATTTTTTTTTAAATTAAAGAAACTCTTAGAGACATGGACTAGAACAGATTAAAACTCTTCTACTAGATCTAAAGCAGGTGGATTGCTCGGTGCTATGCAAGTCTTCATTTTTTTCACCTACTTTGGGTTTTCGGCCACTGTATTAACTTAATTAAGGACACGTAAGTCTGCCTTTAAAAACAAGAGATTGTCAATTCAAGACTGCGCACTTAAAGGAAAAGATTAAAAAAACATTCTTAACTACTAGTCGGGAGAACATCGCTGAAGCCAGTGTTACCTTTACAGAATGCATGTGCTGAGATTTGGTGATTACCGTAGAACCTCAAAGACGTGTTAGCCACAAGATACCAGACCAAAAAGGTAAAGATTCTGAATTTATGTCGCCATGCCAACTATTCAATCCTCTGATCGAGATCAATCTCGAATGTGCTCATAGCGACATTGGACAAAAACGAATTCCATCTGGAGCGAAAAAGACTCAGTGGTATCTCAGTATCTTCAAAAGTCTTTGAACTTCTGCAACCAGGACAATGTTTGAGATCTTGAGTTTTAAATTTTCAAAAATGTTGGCTAGATGATTCAGTTCTAAATATTGTCTTTATTTTCATATTTCTGACTATTGTAGAAAGTGTGGTTCTATGCGGGCAAAGTTTTTCAGGCTCAAATTGATCATTAATTAATGGTAATCAAGGATGAAAAATGTTGAGATTTACTAATTAGTTTTTGGCAATTGTTGGAACAAAATAAGATTTCAATTTTGTCAGCATGAAATATCCTAAGATTTTTGTAGTACCTTGTTGTTAAATTGTTTTGTTTTTTTTTATTTTAATTAATTTGCAATATGTCTACTTTGACAATAAATACACGTTAATTGGAAAAAAATCACTTCGTTGTTTTATTTAGTTTATTTTACAAGGGGGGGGGGGGCATTACGAGGATCTGTTGCACTGGGCATCATATACCCTAGCTATGACACTGGTACATGCATTTAGTGGCGTTACTAGGGGGTGCGGTCCGCACCAGATGACACACGTTAGGGGGTGACACCCAACTGAAACAAATGCAATTTGCAATAACTAACCATTTTTTTAAATGTCAGTGGCTAAATATTGGAACATGTTATTCACAATTAATAAATATATATATGTACATTTTTTTAAAAATCTCGGTTAAACTTATTTTAATATTGTATAAAATTCTATCAAAATGTCTAAAACATCACATCATTCTTTACATCAAAAACAAAACGTGAAAGTTTACTTTGATGAATATTCTAACTGCATGACCACTGCTTCGATTTTTAAAATATTTTTATTGGATCTATTTTATAGAATCTATTGAAATAGTAGCTACAGTAGCTACTAACTAGCTTCGTAATACAAAGATGCCAACCTATAATCATTGTTTATCAAATGACGACATTCTTCGGGCATAAAATATTACAAAATCTCATATGCTATTAATGTAAGTTCCACAGAATTGGAAAGTAATTTAGTGGTAATTGAGATTTCTAAAGACGATATTGTAATTTCAAAAGTTGACTGTACAAGAAGCTCTATCCAAGATGAAGGAAATGTGAAGGAAATGTAACAATGAGTCAGTTAAATGATATATATTTTAGAGGATTGTTCTTCTTGACAAGTGCCTATTTCACATGATTTACGAAGGAAATTATCTGGAGCAAACTGAAAAGTACACCAGTTGTCGAAAGAGGCTTATTTACTGGAATTAATTAGTTGCTTTATAGCAAAAAAAAAAAAAAAATTTACTGTTTTTGTTTCAACTATTTTCATCCAATTCTATAGAAATGAAATAGAAAATCGTTACTTTAAAAAAAGAGCTGGCGTCAATATTAAAATATTAAATATTAAAAGAAGTATGAAGAACATTCATTTGACTTGGAAAATAAATGCATCCTGCTATAAAAACAAATAACAGGAAACTAGTTTCTATGATTGATATAAAAAATGGAATTGAGATGCTACAAAAGGATACTTGGTATCACATTCAAAGACCACATCACAAACCAAGAAATTAGAGACAGGGTTACTGCAGCGATAGGACCCCATGATGACCTTCTAACTATCGTAAAAAAAAAAAACGCAAGCATAAAATCTATGTCCATATTACAAGGTCTTCGGGGTTGGCAAAGACTTTCTTTCATAGAACAGTACCAGGAAAAAAAAAAAGAAGAGGTAGACAGAGAAATTGATGGGAAGACAACATAAAAGAATGGACGAGCCTGTCATTGAAAGAGGTTCAATCCAAGCACTAGCGGATCCAGAATTTGGAGTGGGGGGGGGCGAGGTTCTAATAAAGGCAAAAGACAGAGAGGAATGGAGAAAGACGGTCTACAAATCTTGCGTGGTGCCCCAATGGTCCAACAAACTAAGGGAGATGTAAAGGTAAAAAAAAAATTTGTTCTACGACTGAAGAAGACAAACAACAAATGTACACAGAATATAGAAAGCTTGAAAAAGAATATTATAGTTGGACTGGACAAGCACGCTTAGGAATCCAATGGACTCTCACACAACAGCTGGAATATCTGGAATTCGCTGATGACATAGCCCTATTATCACACAGACCACAGGATATGCAAGAAAAGGTCACAGCTTTAAGCGAAGTAGGAAAAAGAGTAGGCCTCAAAATAAACCACCAAAAAACTAAAGTACTTAAAGTAAACAATAAACAAACTGGAGACATAGTACTGGATTCTCAGACAAAAGACCAAGTAGAAAATTGTATACACCTTGGGAGTGTAGTCAGTATATCAGGTGGAACAGATGAAGACATTAAACGCCGTACAAATCTAGCATGTCAGACATTTACACAGCTAAAACCAACCTGGAAATCTCACATCTCAAACAAGACTGAACTAAGAATCTTTAACCTTAATGTCAAGGCTGTCCTACTGTATGATTCTGAAACATGGAGAACAACTGAAGCCACAACAAAAAAAAAAAAAAAAAAACAGACCTTCATCAACAGATGCCTGAGAAATATCCTAATATCCTGGTATGACAAAGTAGAAAACACCAAACTGTGGGAGATGAGTGGACAGAAAAATATAGAAGCGCAGATCTTAGAGAGGAAGTAGAGATGGATTGGTCACACCCTTAGAAAAGATACCAGCAACAGAGCTAGGCAGGCCTTAGAGTGGAACCCCCCCCCCCCCCCCCAGGGCACAAGACGCAGAGGAAGACCAAAAAGAACATGGCGACGCAGTGAACTTGAAGAAGCAGAGAAGACCGGGAAGAGCTGGGAAACCATCAAAAAACTAGCAAGAGATCGTGGAGAGTGGCGGGTTTTTGTCGAGGCCCTATATTCCACGAGGAACTCAAAGGAGTGATGATGATGATGATGTACAAGCACAGTTCTAATCTCTTTCGCTTCTAACAGAACTAATGCAAATTATTTAGTTGGTAATACCGACCTTTCAACGTAACGTCCATGACAATAATTAATGTTTACAATTTATTTCTAATCTATCCTAATCTTTACGGTTAGGCCTACCTGACGTCCGTAAATAAAAGTAAATAGAAAAAACGAGGATATATTCTCCTACTTGCATCTATGTCAGCCGTCCGTGAAAATTTAATATCTAGGCCTATATATATATATATATATATATATATATATATATATATATATATATATATATATATATATATATATATATATATATATATATATATATATATATATATACTAGTCAGATATTACCTGCGGGTCTTAATTTGCGTATCACTAATAGAGTCACTGATATAGGGCATTAGAAAAAAATTAAACAAAATAATAATAATATAATAAAAACAAATGAGTTGCATGAATCATGGCATGAATATAAAAATGATTGTGAATGGCGCTAAAGATAGCCAATCGGCCTAAATCCAATTTTTTTAACTATACAGAGAATATAGATTATTGGGCTAAGTTGCTGCTATAGCGAACGAATGTATGTAAAAATGATTTAGGAACACAAATGTGAAAGATAATTTGATTTAATATCAAATGAATGGACTATGTTTTGTATGTGTTAAAGTATAAAGTAGATCTGTCATATATATGTAAAGCGTAAATAGAAACAGCACAAAAATAAGGTCTTACGGCCTTTCATATTTTCCTTTTATATTAAAATGTTCTATTTGTTACCTTATAATGTCTAAAGTCCACTTTGCTTTCTCAGATATTTTTTTACTATATTTTATAGCTCTCACCATGTTTGGTGGATCTTTGTATTAATAAGTTGAAAGTAAAAGGAAGTGACTGAGTTTAATAGTTATCGTGAAAATCTCAGATGATACATAGGTGGGCTAATAAAACTGAACTGCCAACTATCAACACGTCCAACTTATTCAAATTGTGGTTTCATTCATTTATTTCATATAAATAGATAGATCCAGTGGCGTAGAATCCATGGCGCGAAGGGGTTCAATGAACCCGGGCCCACGACCATTAGGGGAGCAAGGTGCAAAGGAATTCATTAGCCCATGATTAACGACCAATCGGGACCCACATAAAGCCAAGGCCTCCCTAGGGGGATAAAAGCAAAGAAGGAAAAAAATTGAACTTTTGTAAAAGCTGATTTAGAAAACATTCCTTCAAATATTCTAAATGTTACACCCAACTTTATATTAATTTCAAAACGTTAACCCGTGTTTTCAGCTCGAGTCTGAACCAGTGGCTTGGGCGTCTTTATTCCTAATGAAAGGAACTGCTTTCATCGAGTTTATTGTAATGATGACTAGCCCAAATCAGACTGTGCGTTGGTGGGTAACATAGAGTCTTTCTCTGCACGTTCATAAAAACAGTTGATAGGTTTTCACATTTCTGACAACCGGAAGTATGCAGGATTGGTTTGACAATTACCCCAAGTAATGATAAATCACCACATTCCATCAAATAAAATGCTTGGTCAAGGTTAAGATGGTGCTTCTAATAGGAGTGGAGAGTGCGATCAGGCATTGCTTAAACAGATCAGCCGCTAGCGCACTATGTTCAGTGTGTTAAGGACAAACTTGATCTTCAATAACTTGCAGCTTTCTATGGCTTAATAAAAATAAATTACGCACGTATCTTAAGCTCACAGCACCTGAAGATGTGTGCTTCTGAAACCCAATAGGGAGAGTAAAGTTTCTAGGAAACTAAAAAAAAATGTGGTCATCAAGGAATGATGCAGTAACAGCATTGAGATTCAGATTAGATGTATTAAGATTGCTATACCCCCTAATGAGAAAATAAAACTCCTGGAAGCTGTACACTTAGAGGACAAGTTTAAACATCTCGATAGAGGTTACTATTATTCTGCATACTGTCGAGTACAAAATGTAAGCGGAATCATTGCGTCAAAAATGTTGGAAAATGAGAAGCAAGATCTACCTTGAAATGTTGATCCAGCTCCCCCCCCCCCCACCCCAATCCATGTCTGAAAGTTAAAAGACTGTTTGATGAACCCACTTCTAACACCAGTGAAGAGATACTTCAAAGAAAACACTCGAAACCAACATTTTACCCAGTTCTGGATGTTCTCTATTACATGACAGATTGTTTTGGGCATACACATTAAATTGTCAACATGTTTCAACGGTTAATGCTCAGTCCACGTGCAAACTGCAAAGGCTTACATGATGCCACCATTTTCCTAGACTCATCTACGAGATTGTAGTTTTTATCAATGTTTAATAGTTTGACACACAGAAGTGTAAAACGAATTTGTATTAGTTGTTTAATGCTGTTAGAAGTTGTACAACTATTGAGTTTTAAATAACTATTACTTCAACGGAGCCATAACTGAATCAAATGTAATGACTTTAGGAAATGTAGCCTACTGGTACATACAGACTACTCGATATTTTATGTCACACACTAAATTTGGCTTATTGGTAAAAGGGGGCCCACCAACATATCCTTGAACCCGGGCCCTTTGGTACCTTGCTATGCCACTGGATAGATCTAATGTTGAAAGGGAACTATACTTTTTTTTTGACCCTGTAAATTTTAAATGTAAGAATAGATCGCGTTGTGGCAACGAGCCATGTGTACTTGACCACTAATACAGTGCATGCACGCTTAGTTGCTAGACGAGTTGTAGTGACCCCTGTTGAGAGACTGGACCAAGCGATCAATGAAGCAGTCACCGGAATTGATGGGATCTATGTTTGAAGACAGACTTCAATAGTCAGAGCACAGAGTCAAGCCTAGAATCACGGACCTTGTAAGTTATTACCGTTGGCTCATTTCCTGTGTAGGTTAGAGATTACTTAAGTCAGTGTTTCCCAATCTGGTGTATGCGCACCACCAGGGGTACGGAAAGAGTTTGTAAGGGGTACGCGTTGCGCATAGTTAACTATACTGATTAAAAAAAAGAGAGATTTATTTTATTAATTAGAATAAAAGATCATAATTTTTAAATTCTTTGTATTATTTATTTTAAGTTTTTACAAACTTAAAGACAGTACTATTTTACATTTTAAGATGAATTTCTACAAAGATTAGGAAATGGATAGGGATATTTTTCAATGTAAACAATCTTTCCATTTTTTAAAGAATGTATTTGATGTGCCTCTGAAACATGCAAGCAATAAATTCTAGAAGGGGTACGCATAAGTCAAAAGTTTGCGAAACACTGAGAAACAGACGTTTGCTAGAGAACTTTTCCCTTCTCAGCCTAGAAAACAGGAACTTAATGTTCCGGGGACACTTTTTGACAGACACTTAAAACATGTATTAAAAAAAGATTTTATAATATAAACAGTCAAAATGCACAATAACTAGCCCGTCATTACAGATTATTTGATTTTGAAAAAAGCTTTTTTGAAATGTTATCTCCTAATCTCTTTAGAAATAATATTTTACTAGTCCAACTCTCTTTAGTGAAAGAGGAAAGGGAGAAAGAGAATAGGAAAGAAAGGGAGAAAGAGAGAAAGGAAGAGGAGAGAAAGAAAGGGAGAAAGAGGAGAAAACGAAATGTGAGAAAAGAGAGAGAGAGATAAGAAGAAGATACACATTGATACACAAACATGAGTACACAAAGATTAGTGCGCAAATATAACATTAGTCAACAAACAGTAGTACACAAACATTAATACACTAACATTATTACACAATTATTACTATACAAACATTGATTTGATACACAAACAATGGTAAACAAACATTATTGCACAAACATGAGTACTAAAACAAGAGTACACAAACAAGTACACAAACATCAGTACACAAACATCAGTACACAAACATCAGTACACATGAATGAGTTTACAAACACGAGACTGTAGGATCTAGAATGCCAATATTCAATTCTCCTTGTGCGACGATAGAGGTAAAAGGTATGAACGCGATCCTCAAAAGTCTCTTTTTTTTTTCTCTTATCTTATAAGTTGGTCAGTGATGGACTGATGGACTAACAAAAAAACGGGAGAGAGAGGTCAGCCAGCGCTGTCGTTCATAATAGGGCATTGTTGGAATGATGACAGATTAAAAAACAACAACATATCTTAGGCTTGAATCTTATTTAGAAGCAGACGCCAAGCAGATGTGCAAGACGTGGGGACAGTTGGAGAAACTCGCCCAGAACCGCGAGATGCCTGAAGGAAGCTGGTTGGTGACCTATGCCCCAGAAGGAACCACGGGCAGAGATGAGGATGAGATGAACAGAACTCTCTTACCTTGTAGTAGTAAAGCTAAGAGAAATATCCATTAACACGAATTGCCATTTCTCCGTTTCTTTCACGAAACACACCATGCAAATTACCACTTTTTGAATGCTTGAACGTAAATCCCTAAAATGGAAAGTTATCCAATAACTCCGATTTTTTTTTTTTTTTACCAAACGAAAGTGTTAGCCAAGTCACGTGCTGTGTGGCCTGCACGCGCCAAGTCTTTGATTTTGTTAAACTCTTAACAAACAGAAAATGCTACACGTCTTGTGGAAGAAAAAAAAAAAAAACAAGTCTGATCTGATTGGAGCGTTTTGTGTCTCGCGCTGTTTGTGAATGAAATCTTCTTCCAGTGACAGAGTTGCTGCAAGCTGTCGCCACGTGACTGTTGTGACTATTGTGGATTCTAATGGGCTTCCTCGAATAAAGAGTTCGTAGCGCGTGTTTCAGCGGCTGACCATCTCGATAAAAGGGGAGTGAGAATAGAAAAAGAAAGGGAGATTATTTGAGTAGAAGAAATGCATATATTTACTACTACAAGTATTAGGCTATTTTTTTTTTCATACCAGAATATTTGACCTGGGATCACAATTTTTTAAAATTTTTAAAACTGTAAGTTTCATCGAGTCCACATTCGATTTTCATTTGCACCATAAAATAGTCATAGCTAGTAACATGTTTCTGTAACACCAGGGCCGGTCTTAGGCCACTGCAACCTATGCGACCGCAGTGAGCCCCGCAATTTCATAGGCCCCGCGCGAAATCTAGGTGTAAATTATTAAATTAAACCATTGTAATTTATTATTAAAGGGTTCCTAGAATTGTCCGAAATTATTAAAATCTTCTGGAAACTCATGCAAATCTCCATAAAAACAAATTGGCATTTCGGGGTGACCGGGATGTCATTCAATATGGAAAACGCCAATCCTACTCGCAATTAAAAAAAAACAAAAAACAGTGATATTTTGCTAGTCGATAGTAAATCTAAATAGCAGATCTGAGTGTTTATCGGCTTTTTGTGGAAAAACTATCTACTGTAACGTTCATTTGACAATGATTTTGTACTTAGTAAAATAAGTAAAAAGAAACATTTATTTTGTACTACAAAATCTTAATTTTCACTTATTATCCTTATCCATACGTAGACTAGGCCACGCACAATCCGTTTCGCATAGGGCCCCGCAATCCGTAGGATCGGCCCTGTGTAACACCTTCCAACCATTAAGATAAAGGTAGATTCTATAATAATTTTTTTGTCACGGTAAGTTCACGGTTTACACAGAAATTTACGCTAACATTGTTCATGAACTGTCCAGACTTGACGTTCACTGGGTTGTCCATTGTCCTCTGTTTATAGACGAACGAAGATATTGGGATTCTTTCGGAATGATCTGTCCTTATTTCCAGCTAAGCTTTGAGGTGTGGAAGTTTGAGGCTTAACCTGGTTGAGCAGTCAGTGATGGCTGAGAAAGATCCTATGAATAACATACCAAGATAATATTACCAATAGATATGTTCTTTACCACAAGCAGGGCCAGCCTTAAATAACTGAAGAGGCCAAGGCAAAGTGAATTGAATGGCCTTCAATGAAATAGAAAATAAAAAGCAGTGAGAGAAAAAAATGACGCCGTTTATTTTAAACCTAGTGTACTGCAACAATTGAATTGAGCACAAGTTTATTAAAAGTTTCTTCTCTAAAAACAATTGATGTCAGTTCTTTGCGAGGCCCCCACCTTTTTAGGCCCTAGGCGGTTGCCTAGTTTGCCTATGCATAAGGCCGGCCTTGTCACAAGCACTGGCGGATCTGGGGGGAGAATCGCACCCCCCCCCTTCCTAATTTCTGGATCCGCTAGACGCTAATGGCCACAAGGTTATTCAGCTTTTTAGAGAAGTGGTGATCGAACGTCGTATGAGATTCATGAGACACTTATCATTAGGCAAAAAGAAATTCAGTTACCCAAGTCAGTCTTAGCACGAAAGCCGAAATGAAGGGGAGCGCAAAAAACTAAGTCGTCAATTGCCTAACATGGCATCGCACTTTTTTTTTAAAAGCCCGTCGAAATTCGGAAATATTTTTATATCTTCCGTGGCTGTATCCCCGCCTGTCCTCCCTTAAATCCGACCCTGGATTAGATTGATAAATGGCCACGAGTAGATAATTATCTCTTTAAAAGCACCGTCCTCCATTAAAGTGATTTAACCTCCACAGATGCTTTAATTGTTCACAGAGGTAACTAGCACCTGGCTCATTCCTTGACATTCAGAAAAAGTTAGGAGTTTTTTTGTGTTAAGTTAAGCATGTGGATTGTTTATGTTAAGCAAATTTCATTATGTCTTTGTTTGATATGTTTAGCGCTCAATTGCCTTTAGCTACAAACTTTTACCCCTTATTCTGGGAAGTTTCTAAAAATACTAACATACTGCTTTTTCTTGGGTCATTTACACCTCTGCTGAGTAAAGATTGGTCCAAACAAAGTATAACTTATTCTAGTATTGGTCAGGGGCAAATTGCAATTCAAATACTGAATTATTTGATCAAAATGGGGATTTTACTATTATTGTATTTTTTTAATTGCTAAAAAGGTATGATAATATATTAAATTGTCAATTTTACTAGATTTAAATAAGTGCTACATGACTTCCATACATATGACTTTCAATATTTGAATACTATCTGTTTCTTCCATTGCTTTATTTGGTATGCAGTCACTTTGTCATTGATAAGAAAATACAAGGCACAGATAAAAAAAAAAAAAAAAAACACACACACTTTTGTGGACCTGTCATGGAGGGGGTATTATGGGACACGGTTTCCCATGTTGTTTTTAGGCACTTAACAAACAATAGTCAGCTGGAATCAAAATGTGAACTCAAGTCCCCATGATAGCTAGCCAGCAGTTGTTGCTTCTCAGCCACAGGCCCCGCTATTAATTTAAAATGGCTCCTTAATGTATTCCTGAGTTAAAAGTGATCATGTTGATTTCTAAGTAGTTAATGTTTCTGTACCTAGTTTAAACACAAACAAGCACAACTAGTCAAAAATGTTCCAAATATTTTATTTGAAATACATCACAATGTTGAATTTATTTTCTCTCCAGCTATCCACAACTCATTTTCACTCCAGCTATCCACAACACATTTTTACAACTTACGTTTAGGTGAAATACAATCACCATTTCAACGTTAATAGAATTATCCTGACTGTATGACAAAATAAAATATAATCATATTCATTACAATATTTTCATAGCAACATTGTGAATAATACAAATCAGGAACATAGGACACGAATAAGTAACACATCAAATTGAATACGACAGCTTAGACAGGAGAGCCTTCTTGTTTTTCTCGTACAGCGTCCTGTAAGGACAAAAAGACATCATCATTTTTGGTTTCTCAAATTTTGGGGTTACATATTTTTTATTTTTTTTTTGCTTGTGAGATTATGTAAACAGTGAGATCAAATAATGGAACAAAACATTGACATAACTGCTGCTTCCTTTATTGGTTTGAGATGAAAAACATTTTAAGTTCTCTATGAATTCTAAAGGTATTACAAATCCTTGTTAATCATAAGATTAACTTGGTTGTTGTATATTTCCGGTTTTTTTACTTAACCTAAAACTGGTGATCAGTACAATAGCATTTTCTGATGAAAACTTCAAGATAAATTTAGTTAGACAAGCTTATTAAAAAGGGGTGACTGAATGGTGAAAGTGGGTTAAAATGGGAGTACAAGTCAGTAGAATGACAAGTGTTGATTGCAGTGTTGAAGTGAGATCAAGTATTGATTTTAATGTGTTTGAACATTATATATCAAGATTGAAATTGAAAGGTATATATTGTTAATGACATTTCAGATTGTTTAAAAGAATTTTTTTTTTCATGTTTCTTTCTTAAGCAACTCTTGATTCAAGAAAATGTAAATATTTATAGCATTAAGTGATTTGGGTCATGCACATTAAAAAAAAATACCAACCTTAAATCTTTCTTCTAGGAGGGAGATTTCAGAAATGAGATCAGTAATAGCATTTGTAATGGCTTCTTGAGGTGTGTAATCTGGGGTAGTCTGTATGCGAAGAACAAACTTGTGCTCCAATGGATGTGGGATCTTGTATCCGGCAAACAGAACCTGGGGGTCTTTCAGGAGCTGACTACAAGTAAAACAAAACAACATACATTTTTTAAATGATAATAGCAGATACCTGTATAATTTTCTACATTAGCAGAATATGTAGCAAAAGCAAGCATGAGTTGAGATAGAAGGATTTTTTTTACACACTACCAGTTCTTCTTTTATAGCCAGAAGTATTTCTTAGACACTTTTAAGCCTTCTTGGCCACATTCTTCCAACTGTTAGTTTTCAAATGAAGGGGTGTATTACAGCACGTTAATATATCCATGTTTAGCTCATATCTCCATTACATAGCACTACACACATAGAACTAGCCCTTTATTTAAAGTAGATACATTGAAGTCAGAAACATGTTGGCCAAGAATATTTGATTTTAAACACTGTCTCAAGTAAAAATTGTTTTTAAAAACCAGGATTTTTAAAAAGAAATTAAAGATGTCCATGTGCAAAACACTGTGTTGGCATTATCACACTTTTATTAACAGACTGGGTGCCTGATTGTGTGGTATGCGTGTTGGACAGTCATTTAGTCATCTTGATGGTCCCCTGTCATCCTGAAGGAGGTTTGGACTAGGAAATCAATTATCTTCAACTATGAAGAAACACTCAAAACTTGTAAAACAAACACAACAACTAGCAAAAGCATAACATCAATTTTACATCAAATACCTCCTAGATATGGAATTTAAATTTGTGTTTTTTTTTCAGTTGAAGCCAACTAGCAATGCATATATATATTTATGCGCTAAGTTTTTCCATATCTATCTAAAGATATTACTGATACCAAATTCATTTACTTTACATCAATTATATCCATAAACTTGTTTTATAAAAAACCATTTTAAAAGCTAAGATGTGAACCAAAAAAAAAAGACAATTGATCAGATTTAACTTACGTTGTTGTGATTAGATTTAACTTATGTGGTGATTAGATTTAACTTACGTTGTGATTAGATTTAACTTACGTTGTGATCAGATTTAACTTACGTTGTGATCAGATTTAACTTACGTTGTGATTAAATTGCCCAATGTGTGGTCTTCTTTATTCACTGTGAAGCTGGCAGCATTAGGAATTTTTGAATCTTTTTCTATGTATATTCTGAAAATAGAATTAAATTAAACTAGAATCTAGATCTCTAGATCATAGATAATGGTTAAAATTAAGTCAGTCATCTACTTAATTACTTATCAGATTTCAATTTATCTATGAATAAACATAATTTTCTACTCTGCCTACTGTCAGTGAAACTTTACATCCAGGCCCCTGGATTTGCAGGTCAATAATTTGGCAGCTGTCTATCCACATAAACATATCTATTGACTATACTAAAGTCTATATTATAAATTTATATACACCTTAGACATATATACTAGGGCCTAAAATTAATAATAGTCTCTTTACTCTTAGACACTTAAATTATAAAAGACAGATTTTGAACTATTAAATTCTAGAACTAGAATCTCTAGAGTGGAATCTGGACTTGTGTCTAGATATACTGTCTAGTCTAGATTACAAATTCTCTAGAATATATATATATATATATTTGACTAGATATTAGAGACATTCTAGAATCAATCTAGTCTAGACTAATCTAACAAAATATAGTCTAGACTAATCTAGAAAAATATCTGAAACTGTGGATTTATTAAAACTTAAAGATTTTTATTAACTCGTTCTCTCCGTAATTATTTTCCACGTTCCGACGGAATTATTCATTTTACTCATATAAATTGCACTACACTGTTGTGATAAAACTTCAATACATAACGTTTTTGTTTGTTATCAGGAAATATTAAATTTTGTATACAATTAAAGGTATAATGCACACCCTTTTTAGATAATATAAATTGATGTTTACAAACCGAAAATAATTTTTTTTTGGATAGTGAAACACAGAGGCTAAAACTTATTGACTGTGGACAAGTCTGCCTTAAAATTAGATCTTGACTAGATCTAGGCAATATTTTATGATCCAAATTCAATAAGTCATTTTTTTAATAATATTTATTTATATTCTCACAAAACATAATATATAACATATATAAATATATATAAAAAAACATTTACATTAATTGTCTTGAGGTCACTACCCCATGTCACACCCTCTATAAAAATTAATACAAGAGCCTTTTTTAGCCTCCACTCTTTAAAAACATCGTTTTTTGTAAAAACACAATCAAAATGAAAAAGAAATCCATAATTTTTCCAAAAGGAAACTACTTAAGATTAATTTATAAGCGATTAAAAGCATTTAGTAAAGAAAAATAAAATAACTAACTTTTTAAGCATAGACGATAATATCGTTGATTAGGCTGTATATCATATTGGGATAAAATCAAGGATGATATTGTCAGTTAGGAGAGAAAGAAATAAAAACTCTAGAATATAGATCTATAATTTTATTCATGACCTTTAGTAGACTATAGCCTATTATTTAAAATTATTATTAAAATAAAGGCTTATTATTAAGGAATTAACTTTATTAAATCTTCTTCTCCTTACTGACGATACTAACGTTGATTCCACCAGAATGTGGTAAATAATTACGGAGAGAAAGAGTTAACTGTTAAAGTTAAGGCTAAGGCATCAAAATGATCAATCCATCATATTAATAATCATGATCAATGATCATAACGCCATAAGTTGAAGTTGGCATAATGATATGATAATCTGATTATGATAATCATAATAATGATAATTAAATTAATTTCTAATCAGATAATCATAATGAATGATAATGATTAATAATGTAATACAGCAATTGTAAGACATATAATTATAAGACAATAAGTATTGTAAGGTAAAAGGTTGGGCTGGTTATTAATTTATTAAAAAATAGCGTGTTAATGGATTTCTTAGTTTAATAAATGGTAAAATATTAAATTTATGTATTAAGATCTAGATACAAAGCTCATAATTACTTCTTTTCTCCTTCAAACAAGAGAAATGATTCAAAAGTTGACGGAGCGTTCATTTTTACAGTTTCTATACACACACAGGATAGTCTTAGAGTTTTTCTATTTTTTAAGTTACGATTAGCTCGTTTCTAAAATTAGGTAAACTCTTTACAGTGTCTTTATTCTTCTAAATATACGGGGCAACTAGATAATAGGATCGCATCAATATTCAACAGGATTAAATTAATTAATGATTTTGCAGGTGTTTAAAATATATATATATATATACAAGATTTTATAAAATTATGAAGATTAATAATTAAGTAAAATAAGTAGATCTAATAAAAACGACAAACTTCTCTATTTCAATACGGTTTGTTTCGAGATAGTCGTTCGATATGTATTATTGTGAGAGTAGCATCCCTTATCAATGTTGATAAAATGGCAGATTGGGAAGAAGTCCGTAGATTAGCAGCTGATTTTCAAAAAGTTCAACTATCCTCAGCCAAACAAAAGTAAACTTTTGATATTTTATGTTTATATCATTAATACGAACGTTGGCACTAATATATCACGTGTGTTTGTTCTTATTTATTGACAATGAGATACAAATATGGTACTACTGGTCACTTTTTATCAGTTGAGTTATTGAATTATGACATCACGACACTGACAGGTGGACACGTCTTGAATCTTGATTGACTCAGTGACTGTCTTGACGTCTTCATAATTGTATGCTAGAACTTAGATTACTAGAAGCTAGAACTCTTCATTTAATAATATGAGAAAGAGAGAGATAAACTAGTCAGAAAGGGTAGAGAGGTATGGTGGCAGATGAAGAGACTGCAAATATGCATGGGGGCACCTATTAAACTGACTTAATGATACTCCATCTAAAGCAAAGAAAGAAGAAGCCATCTTAGTCCAGTTCGAAGTCTGTCATTGTTCAATATTCCCGTACTTTGGTGCTTAAGAAATAATTATTACTAAAGATGCTGCGAGAGAGGACGATACTCTTGATACAGATGACAACATTCTCACAGAATGTTGCATCTTACATAATTCTAATAATAGAGGACAAGGATATGAAAGACCATTGATCAGGTTCTGATGCAAGGGCATGGAGACCTTAAAACACACTGCCTAGTTCTTTTACATCACTTGTTACAAAAGGGGTTTTAGATTTAAGATAAAGTATATTAGTTATAGTATAACTTTTACATCTAATCTAGGTTGCTCTAGACTCTCTCTCTCATTATATATTTATATATTATTTATCATCTATTAAAGTATCTAGACTCTATGTGAATACGTTCAAAGTGTGATAAATGTAATCTAAACTTATGAAATGATAATCTATTCTGTATATTTTTTAATTTAAAGTATTATTAGTGGAAATTTAGATTCTTAGGCTCTCCAATATTAGCTATTGCCAAATTACCATTAAAAAAGATATATTTATTTACATTTAAAAGGCTACTTTAACTTTTGAATAAACTTTTGAAGATTTGAGTTTGATAACATAGATAGCTTTTTTTTTAATGTTTGAACCTGAGAAGTTTTAACAGTTATAAAAGTGGGGTATCAGGTTGAAAAATGACCTCCAAAAAAAAACATTTTACACTTAAAAGGCTTTAATTGCAAAATTAGCAGATATCTGTAGACATGTATGGTGTATCCTTTTTTCAGACTCTCAGAACGCAATGTGATAGAAATAGTTTCAAAACTTGTGGAACTTCATTTGATTGATGTTCTTTACACCTCCGATGGCAAGACATACCTGACACACGAGCAGCTTGCTAAAGAAATTAGAGATGAGCTCATTTACAATGCAGGTATTTTTATTTTTAGACTTTTGAAAAAGTGATTTCCAAAACAAGTTTTTGTCTCTTTTTTTAAAATAAATATATATAATATATAATTCTCCCATGCTTATGAAATAATAGAGCCTAAGCATATAATTTGTGTTCAATTGCAATTTATTTTATCAATAGGAAGAATTAATCTGGTTGATCTACAGCAGCTGCTAAATGTTGACTACAGCCACATTGAAGCCAAAGTCAATGATATGGTCAAACATGACGGCCATCTAACCCTTGTCCTTGGTCAGCTCATAGATAATTCTTACAGAGAGCACTTGGCGGAAGAGATTAATGACTTACTTCAAGAGAAAGGTCATGTGACTATTATAGAACTAACAAAGTCTTATGACTTGCCTGCAGATTTTATTAGAGATGTAAGTAGTTACATTTTGTTGAAGTAATAATACTAATAATATATTTTATCCCATTTTACAATTGTGCATTTGACAAAACAGTTTAGTACTATAGGTACAAAAAATGAACTTTTATATATAATTAAAATTATATCCTTGCAAAAAGCCTGTATTGACAACCATCTTTACCATTGACTGAGCTTATAAACAAGAGATTGACATATTTTGAGTTGAATATAGAAATATACTTACTATTTTGCATAGGGCAGAACTGTACGCTAAAAAATTTAATTTATTCATGTGTTCCACAATGACATTAATTTGTTCTCCAAAATTCTAATTCTGACAGAAAAAACAAATTTCTGTTATTTTAAATATTTTTTTTTAAATGGGAAGTGAAAATAACGCATGCGTTAATATTTATTGTTTTCCATTTCCTTAAAAAAGCTGTTGCTCATTCATAGAGTAGGCATTTATTTAATTAAGTGCTAATCCTCCTATCTTTCATTAAATTGTCATTAATTATCACATAGAAAGGAAAGCAAGGGAAAAAATGTGATCTAGATTAGTAGTTGATGGCTGCCAGGTCGGGTGATATGTGCTCTAGACAGTCATCTGAATGGTCCAGGGTACAAACACTGCCACCACCATCCTCTACCATCCTGCAAAAAGTTGGGGCTAGGATTTAATAATCTTCAAATCTGAAGAATTTTCTGAAACATGTAAACCAAAAAAACAGAGATCAGGATTTAGACTAATTCTGCTATGATCTAGCAAGCTGATATTTAGATATGCTAGTTCTTCTAAATCTAGATCTTCATATCAAATACTATCCTAGATCTACTTCTAATAAATATTTTAGATCAATAAGTTTACGGTAATGTAACTATTTTTTTCCCAATTTAACACAAGTAAGGGCAGCCAATGAGAAGACTCATGGTTTTAATTTAGGTAGATCTTATCATTCTTATGAAGACAAGAGATGAATGTTTTTTCTTGTAATATTTATATTCAACGACGATGCAGGTCAACTGGACTTTTGTACATGAAGAAAAATCCTATTTCTCCTAAGTTACTTTAGAAAATATCTATTTTACCTTTATTTTTTTGTTTCACTTCCTAGGTTATAGATTATTACTTAGGCAAACGAATTAAAGGTCAGATAGACAGCTATGAAAGGGACATAGTTTTTACAAATGCATTTGTGAATCGAATGAAGGCACAGATACGAGGAGCTCTCTCTGCAGTTACTGTGTGAGTTATTATATCCTGCTTTAGTTACCTTTTTTGTCTCACCTTTTACTGTTTAAATGTGTCTTCTTAATCCAAGTTTTTCCTCTTTAAGTAAAAATATATTTCAAGAAAACTGCTTGTACTATTCCCTCCAAGCTCCTTTATAAAGTCAAGGGTTGACAAATCATGGGCTTAAAAAAAAAAAATATAGGACGCATATTTTTTTTTAATTTACAAAAAAAAACTAATTCATTAATCAATTCAATTCCTTTTTATCTTAATCCTATTGAATTTATTTCCTATTAAAACAGACCAACAACTATTGGACCTGTCAGACAAAGTGTTGGTTGCCAAGAACATCTTTTTCATTGTAAGTTTTAATGTACAGCATGGTGGCAAGATACATTTTTTTGAAAATCCTTCTTTGGCCAATTTGAATTGATCATGGTCAGCTAACTTTTGAAATATTTTATCCACAATCAAAAATCAATTCGGCCTCACAAAACAAAACTAAACAAATAAAGATCCCAGTATTATTGGCTTTTAGACAATCAAGTTTTCTAATGAAGCACATTTTTTTAACAAGACCACAAGTATTTTTATACAAATTTGTGCATTTACAATTTACCATTTCATTTGTCAATAATGTCAACAGATCATCTAGTTTGGTTTGATTGGATAAAAAAAAATAAAAACTTAAATGAATAATATTTTTTGTGAATTTATTTATATCTCAATCTACACTAATTTCAATGTTTTTAAATATTCAAAATAAATATAATTTAAAATGATTTCCTTTTTCTAGTCTTAAGAGATTTTTATTTTTATGTATCTATTTAAATAAAACCTATGCATGTACTATTTGATTTTAAACTAGATCCAATGTTTCTTCTGTGGTATGTCTGTGTTTGTGTGCTATAATTTATATTAACAATGTTCAGTGTTCTAAATCTAGGTGTGGTAATTGTAATGACTTGTAAGGAAGAAATAGATTTAGTGGCAGCAGAGAACTTGTAAATTAAATTCACAAACACCTGAGAATAAAAAGTAAAGGACTGATTAAGCATAAAACACTATACCAAAACCGAGATGTTCATGAAAAAAATGTAAAAGATGTTAAAGGACTTTATTAATATTTGTATCTGTGCATAGTGCATTATATTCTTTTGTAACATATTTGGTTAAAAACAAGGTTACAAAGACAGTTTGTCTGGAAACACAAGCTCAAAATCGGCCCCCGAAGTGGTCCACCCAGGCAGGTATCAATATTTTCAGAAAGAGCATCAGAATTAAATTTTATCAAAGACAAATGACAGAACAATGGAGAATGAAGATTGACAGATCTTGTGTGGTGCCCCAGCTGTCCAGCAGACCAAAGGATATGTGAATGTGAAATTAAATGCGAACCTGGTCTAACTGATGTCTTATAATGAATATCTGATTGAACTAATTGTTTTGTTAAGGGTCGATCTCTTAATCAAATCCTCAAAAAAAGTAAAAAACATTTCCTTAAAAAAAAAAATTCCTTTAGTTAAGTGTTCTATGGTTGTAGTATAGGATTGCAGTTCAGGCGATAATATGAAACCTACTTATTAATTGTTGTTTTAAATTATGTCCAACTTATATGCATACTAAATAGATTTTTTCTCTTAAAAAAAGTAAACATTATTCTGGGATAAATGTAGTAGTTAGTAGGACAGAACTTACATAACGTAGTAATACAAATGTAAAAAAAAAAATATATATTTTTTTAATAAAAAATCTAAAACCATTTGCTAAAATGTGATAAAAATATGGTAAGTAATCATCTCCACTACTAAAGAGCCCCCCCTGTTTGTTACTATTAATAGTGAATAGTTGTAAAAGTGGTGTATTTTTATGAAAAAAACTGCTTGCATAAGTGATTTAAAAACTTAGATATTTCGCTTTTAGAAAAGAAAAAAGTTGCATCAGAACTTTGAATGGACTAAAATATTATGATGTCAGATTTTCACTATCTTTTCTAGTTTACGAGATCTAAACGGGACAGACAGACATTTCACACAAAACTAATAGTGTCTTTTCCCCTTTCGGGGGCCTCTAAAAAATTGCTTTTTTAATTGTAAAAAAATATGTCTTTGTTTAAATGAAAAATATATTTTCCTTTTGATTTAAAGTAATTTGTATAAAATGTTTTACAAAAAACATGTTTAGTATGTTCCTTCAGAGTAAAAGATAATTTACTTCCTCGTCCAAACCTCCCTCAGGATGATAGGAGATGACAGTGGGTGTGTTCAAACCCAGGACCACCAATCTACAGTCCATCTCACATGTCACACGACTAAGTTTGTTAAAAATATAATCTATTTCACTCATCCTACAGGTTAATTTCTTGCATGCTACAAATAGCAGTGTGTGGAAAAATATTTACAAATTCTGATAACTTTAAGTTCTTTCTCTCAGTTTATGTTTAAAGTTACACTTGTTTATTTTGTTCCATGCAGATCGTTTCTGAACTTTTTCTTGAGGTGTGCAGCTTTAAATTTTTTTTCCCCCAGCTATTCTTGAAGAGTTAATTTCAAGTGGCCGTCTGGCTGGCAGTCTGTCTGGAAGCCGCCAAGACAAGTCCCAGTTCTTGCCCGACATCTATACTAGAACTCAGAGTGATTGGGTCGACTCATTTTACAAGCAAAATGGATATCTTGGTAGGTGAAGTAGAAATATTGTGTCCTGACTATTATTTTTTGAATATCTTCTTTTTATATCATCATTTCTTTGATTAAAATTGGTTTTGCTCAAGTTTATTTTTTGGTTTATTGAGTCCAATATTTGAAAATCTAATCTAATTTGTACTAAGTCATACCAGGCTACACACCGTGCAGATGCCTTTGCACCAAATGCCAGGGAATTATGACCCTCATAAGAAATGACACACAAGCCACAGTAAAACAAATACAGAACAGTACAGACATCGACACGCAGGAAATACTTCTTTGGAGAGGAGGAACGAAGTACACCATCAAAAACTACTATTGCCTACCATCATCAACAGCAGAAATAGACTACTACCACACTATACAAGGACAATAATAGCTGGCGACTTCAATGCATACACACCTTCCCTAGGCTACTCACACTACAACAAGCGTGGCAAAGAAATAGAGGATGTAACAAATGCCTCTAACCTACAACTTCTGCAAAACAAAACTTCACCTCCAACTTTCCTCCACAGAGCACACAACACAACTAGCAGACCTGACCTAACTTTTATCTCTACAGGCATTACCGACTCTTCTAAAATAACAGTACTTGAAGACATAGGTAGTGACCACAGGCCTATACTCCTCAATATTGGAACGCCAGGTAGATACCAATCCAGCAAAACAACTAGATGGAACTATAAAAAAGCTAACTGGGCAGCTTTTTCACAAGAAACAGACACAAGACTATCAAGCATAAAGGAGACAGACATCAACTCAACCTACACAACTAGAGTCTCCAACATCTTACAAGCAGCAAAAAAACACATCCCTCAAGGTCAAGCTAAGAAATACAAACCTTTTTGGACACCTGAATTAGATAAATTAGTCAAAGAAAGAAACATGCCATGAAGACTATAGAAAAAAAACCTACTAGAGAGAACAAGACAACGTTCAACAAATTGACAGGTCTTATAAGATACAAAATTAAAACAGAAGAAAAGAAAAAGTGGACCACAACATGCGAACAACTAGATTTAAACAAGGATGGTCGAAAGGCCTGGACCCTTCTCCACCGGCTAGCAGGAAAGAAACAAAAAACAAACCTCCAACCTATAAAAGGCACTGACGACATAATAACAGAAAACTTTAAAAAGGCTGAAACCTTCAATAAATATTTTGCCAGCATTAACAAGTCAAAGCCAAGAAAACAACTGGACCAGGCCTTTAGTAATATCTTAAAGAAAGAAGAAAAAGCTCCAACAGTCAACTGTCGGATATTTGACACTCCCTTCACTCTACATGAGCTCAATACTGCCCTTAAAAGCCTCAAGTCAAGAAAATCCCCTGGACCCAATAAAATAACAAATGAAATAATTCAGGGACTAGGACCACAGGCCAAAAACTGTATACTTAACTTTATCAACCATACATGGAAAAATGGAGACATACCACAGGAATGGAGAACCGCAAACATAATACCCATTTTAAAGAAAATAAACCACCTGGAGACCCAAAAAGTTATAGATCAATATCTCTAACATTCAACATTGGCAAAATGGCCGAAAAAATGATCAATAACCGACTTTATTGGTGGTTAGAAAGTACTTGCTCACTCCACAATGCACAAGCTGGCTTGAGGAAAGCAAGTAGAACAGAAGACCACCTCTTTCGTTTTATCCAGGACACAGTAGAAGGGTTTCATGAAAACAAGCACACTACAGCAGTATTTATAGATTTGCAGCAAGCCTATGATAGAGTGTGGAGAAAAGGTCTATTTCTAAAGATGAAAAAAATGGGCATCCATGGGAAAATGTACAGCTGGATCAGGGCATTCTTAAAAAACAGAATCATCCAAACCTGATTCGAAGGTGCCATCTGTAGTAAAAAAAAGTTTGGAAGAAGGACTACCACAAGGTTCAGCCCTTAGCCGCACTCTCTTTCTAATCTTCATGAATGACCTCCCGGACCTCATTTCAGTCAATAAGGCACTTTATGCAGACGACCTTTTAATTTGGACTACAGAGAAATATCCAGTGCTGACTAGATCCAAACTAAATAGAGCCCTCACAACTATCTCCACATATTCAAAATTATGGAAATAAACAAAGAAAAGTCAGTTTATTCAATCTTTAGCCACATCAAGCAAAACAGCAAAAAGAAACTACATCCTAAAAATAGACTCACAGCCAATAAATAAAGTAGAAAATCCAACATATCTTGGTGTAAAACTAGACCAAAGACTGTCTCTAAAACACTTTATGGCAGATTTAAAAGAAAAAGCATCACAAAGATTAAACATAATAAAACACCTAGCAAGAACATCCTGGGGAGCTGAAAAGAAAACCTTAAGACAGTTATACACTGGATACGTCAGATCTTTAATGGATAACTGTCTCTCCATACAAGTAGCTGCCAACAAAACCTATCAATCATCATTAGATACAATCCAAAACCAAGCCTTGCTGCTAATTAGTGGAGGTATGAGAACTACCTCCACAGCAGCCTGTGAAATAGACTCCAATATTGAACCTCTTAAGTTAAGGCGCAACAGAGCAGCATTAGAAGTTATTGAGAGATACAGAAGGTTGGAGGACGATCATCCAAATAAATTACTAACACAGAGAAATAGGAAAAACAACCAAAAAAAGCAAAAGACTCTGATCCAACTTACTGACGAACTAGTCCTAAAACACCACCTACCCAATAACAGAGAAAAAATTACCAGATTTTCAAACATTACACCCGGACTAAACTACAAACAACCAACCATCAAAACACATTTACTAAATAACACCTTAACAAAAGAATCAAATCCACTGGAGCTCAAAGTAGGCACCTTGAAACAATTGATAGCTATAAAAAAACAGCTATCCATATTTAAACAGACGGATCGGCTTTCAAAGCCACCATCAATGCTGGGCTCGGTGCCTTCCTGGTCTTCCCTAAAAATAAACACTTTTAGATAAGCGCACCCTGTGGCGTTTACTGCTCAAACTTCCAATCCGAAATTGAGGCAATCACCATAGCACTACAGACAGTGGAAAACAAATTATATGAAGGAGTGCAACCACCATCAGATATTGTTGTCTTTACAGACTCCCAATCTACTCTGCAAGCACTTAACAGCAGCACCTCAAACAGCCCAAGAGAGTTGGCAACACTCATTGTGATAATCCATTAGATGATATCAAAATTAGATATCAATATCACACTACAGTGGATCCCTGGACACATTGGCATCACAGGAAATGAAAAGGCAGATAAGCTATCAAAGGCAGGTTTATCTATGGAACAACCAGATAGACCTGTTAACTACCTCACCCTAAGGTCAATGTTAGTCAACAATCACTAAGAGGAGTGGCTCAACCAATGGGCATCAGGAAACACAGGCAGAGCCATGTACAAAGCAATGACTACGCCTAACAAACTGGACAGTCTTAACTTCCTCCCCCGCAAAGAACAATCTACAATCGTCCAACTAAGAACAGGACACACACCACTATTAAATAACCACCTGAACAAAATAAACTCCACACAACTCCCCCTTTGCAGACACTGCACCCACCCCTTTGAAACCATAAACCATATCTTCTTTAAATGCCCCTCCCTAATCCACCTTAGGCAGACCCTACTTCCACTACAGCCCAACATAACCAACACCCTGTACGGCAGTGCTGAACAACTGAAGAAAACAGCACACTTTTTTTCCTTGGCACAGTCTGCAAAAAAGCTCACAGCTCAGCAGCAATAAAGCTGGCTAGAAGAAGTACTAAGTCATTAATTATATTAGCAGGCGCAGTTGTTGAGTAGTGAAATGCTTGGCTTCTGAACCTGTTGTCCTGGGTTTGTATCTTGGTGAAGGCTGAGATATTGAATTTCGGGACTTTTGGGCACTCTGAGTCCACCCAACTCTAATAGGTACCTTACTTTAGTTGGGGAAAGTAAAGTCAGTTAGCCATTGTACTGGCCACATGATACCCTACTCGATAACCGTTGGCCTTAGAAACAGATGACCTTGACATCCTCTGCCCCATAGATTGCAAAATCTGAAAGAAGACACTTTTCTTTACATTAATTTTATTGGTTGTTTTGGTAACTCATTCCAAGATTGAATGATTAACATAAGGAAATAACTTTTTTTATGTATTGTTTGTCAAAGTATGTAAAAAACATCTATCTCCAACTCATGTTTACTTTTTACAAATGTATTTATTGCAGAGTATGATGCTATGACTCGTTTGGGCATCTCTGATCCTAAAGGTTATATCAAGAAAAAATTCAAATCTGAGCCTATAGTTTTCCTCAGTTCTTGCTGTGTGGGTCCAGGAATATCAGAGCAAGTTAGCTATACAGTAGATGAGGCTCTGAACTTGGGTGGCTGGGTCGACATATTAGTAAGTTGGTTTATTTGAGTTAAATCTCAGAACTTCTATTAACAAGATTGAGCTTGCTTCAGTACTTTTATACTGACTAGACTTGTCTTGCCTCATTACTGGTCTTGGCTTGACTTTCTGTAATTAGCATTGAGTACAGAACTTTTATCTGATGACATTTGAACCTTTTTTTTTTCTAGTCACCTGGCTGAATGTGTGATGACTTAGCTGCTAAACTATTGATCCTAACTTTAAAATTATACTGATAATTCTATTATATATGAACTGAATATTTTTTATAGATATAGCTAAAAACAAAAGATCTACTTCTGCTGGGGTAGACAACTGTATAGGAAGTACATTACACGTAAATTTAGGACATCCCGCTAGACCAAAGTAAAAAACAAAGGACATTTTGACCATAAGGCCTTCGTGGGCTACAAGCGAACAAAAAGACAATCAAATAACACAAAATAGGCTTTTAGTTAAATTATCTGTAAGATGGTTTTTTTTGTTTTTTTTTTACAAGTTTTTGAATGTTCCTTCTGATTTGAAAAGAATTTACATCCAAGCCCAAACCTCCTGCAGCACAATGGTGGCTGGCAGTGTTTCAACTAATGACCGTTGAGATCATTGAACGACAGTCCAAAGTGCATAACCACACAACCAGACCATTGTTGGCTATTGAGGCAGAAAAGAAATGAACTCCACTGTTGTAAAAGGGCAGGAAACAGGGAAGGGGGAGGTGCGTTCTAAGATAAACGTGTATCCCCATCTCATTTTAATGAATGGTGTGTTGGTTTTTGATCCTGTGAGGGTGGAGAGTGCCTGAAATGTAAATAATTTTATTCTCAATCTGCAAACGAGTGTTTTGAAAAATAGAGACAGGCTTAGGTTTCACTATTTTGAATGTTGTATAAGTTGGTATGCAGACTTTGTCAAGTTGACAATGACTTTACAAAAAAGCTACTGGAATGATTGGAAGTTTCTGTTAAGTAGGTTTATTTTCTAGATAAATAGCTACAGAAATGTCTAATATGTTACTGTTTATTGGAAAAATTCTCTGAGAGTTAATTTTTGTTTTCTTTTCTTTTTTTAATTATTTCTCACTATGAATAAAATGTCAGCAATGCATTTCTAGCTCTAGTTATTCAATAAAACTATTGAGTTATATCTTTTGTTTTAAACTTCTATTCCTTATTTTAATATCTAACTTTTAATATCTGTTGACAGACAGTTCTCCCATCGGTTCTGAGCCATAAAGATGCATCAGATCTGTTGGCATCATGCTTGAAGGCCAAAGGCAATGTCATTGTCTGTGACTCTACTATTGTGGCCAGTGAGAAGTTGGTGTCACAGAGTATGCCCGCTTTCAGTGAAATCATGACAGAGAAAGCTGAAAAAGTGAGGCAGTAGCTTTCTGTTAAGAATTTAATATATATATATTTTTATTTTTTTTTGTAGTCTTTCATATTATTGATAGTACTGGTAAATAAATAAAAAATATTTGTTCTGTTTCCAGGCTGCTAAATCCCATATGTCTGTATTAACCAGTGAGCCTGGTGCAACTAACCAGGGAAGTGTTAAAATCACAGGTCTAGATGATGGCAGTTCTGCCAGGGAGGATAAGAAAGAACAGAGGAGGAAAAAAGCAGCAAGTAAAAAGCAGCATCACTTATAAAACATGACTTTAGACAATTTTGTTTTGACCAACTAAAAAGATATAATTACATTCATTTACTTTTTTCTTAAAATTTCGTTTATAGAGTGCCATCTTTCTTTTTGAAAGTCTAAAAAAAATTAATTAGAAAATACCTAATGTACTTATTTAAAAAAGTTCTGAAACATTTCAGTTTATTCCCTTCCTATTCCATCCTTTAAAAAAACAACAGAAATATTCATGAGATCACCCATTCATATAATGTTTTATGCAAGTAATTGTTAGCCTTTAAAAGAAAACATATCTAAGTAAGGACTTATGCATTTAATAATGTAAGCTTGTACTAAAAATGAAAAGACATAATAAATTTATAAAATATTTGTGACCCAATCCTAGTTAATTTTGAACAGGCATTTAATATTCTTCTTCAAAATACTAAATTCGGACGTACAGGTTAGCTGAATGATGAGCTGGCTAAATATCTTTTGTCTATGCTCTGAATCTTCTCTTAAGCCTTTAGAGCAGTTTTAAATTTCAGTAGTACATCTTTAATTTTTATTGTTTGACCATACAAAATATGATAATATAGGCAATAGCCTGTTGGCAAGGGATAACCTTATCTAAAGAGCGTCAAAAACCACATACACACAACCTTACAATATTTAAATGTACTTTTTAAAACCAAGATGTCTTGGCAAAGTCAGAAACTTTTTGTACATTGACTTTCACCCTCTCCAGCCTAACTGTGTCTAGTTCACTTGAATTGGGCAACACTTGTTTATTAAGGCTAGAACTAAATGGTACCAAAGCTCAGTTGTCAATTTTCTGTCAGACTGGTATCAGTGCTACCCATTGACTAGATCAAGATGTCTGTGTGGAGTCACTCAATGAATTTCTGTATGCGTTTCCTTATGTTCTCTTCTTTAGACTGGTGTTTTTGTTTTTAGTTGAAAAAGAAAAAAAAAAAGAGTCCTGTGAATCACAACAAACTTCTGATAAGGATGAATAAGGCAGTTTCTTAAGTATTTGAGAAAAGACAAAGCCAATGAGCACCAGGAAAACTGCAGAATTTATTCAGAGTGTCACAAAGAATTAGAAATTGAAATGCAAGAGAGCTGTTGTCCATGCAGGCTTGCTGGTCAGCACATGCTGTTGAAATCTAGTGATTGAGTCATCAGATATATCAGCTAACTTGTAATTGTAGTAGTCAAATCAAGAGAATTATGAAGCTAGAACATAGAAAAATAAAGGTTGGGTCTAAATTATTCTTGCCAGCCACAGTCACCATCCCATTATAAAACAATATTAACTAAAAATAATTATAAAAAATGTTTTATTCATTTAAACAAAATCTCTACAGCTGCAGGAAGCTCCAAGAAAGAAGGTACAGGTGGCAGAGAGGTGAAAATGAAGTCGACGAAGAAGAAAGGTAAAGGGAGAGAGGTGGAGGAAGAATCAGAAGAAGACGCACCCACTCAGCCTGCCGCCAAAGGAAAGGCCACGAAAGAAACTGCCCAGGAGCAGAGGTTTATGAGTGTCAATGAGATTCAAGAAGTAAGTTGACAGTTTTTTAGCTTGCTTTTAGACTTACATATAGTAAGTAAGTAAGTAAGTTCACCTTTCAGACCTTGCGATCTATTGGGCAGAAGATGTTTCTGTGACCAAAGACTAACGAGCATGGTGTCATGTGACAAGCACAACAACCAACCGCCCTTACTTTCCCCAACTAAAGTCAGGTACCCATTAGAGTTGGGGGGGACTCAGGGACACCCTAAAAATTATGAAATTCCCAAGCCTCACTGGGATTCGAACCCAGGACCCCAGGTTTGAAAGCCAAATGCTTGAACCACTCAGCCACTGTTTCCCTTTCCAAGCTAGTGGCACATCACAAGTACCCCATCTTTAAAACATATCACATTTCTTCACAATAGCAAATGTCTGTTGCAAAGTATCATACATCTTGAAAGGAATACAATTTATTTCAAAGAAACAGAATGAAAATAATTTTTAAAAAAAGGCTGTTCATGAAAACTCACATCAAAATGCATAATTTAGCACATGGCTAACTGCTCCTTTATGTAAAAAAAAAATAATTAAGAAATCAGTTTACATTTTTTAATTGTTTAATTTTATATTATTTCTCAACATTTTCTGTAAACTTTCAATAATTAGGTTTTGAAAAAGCAGCCCCATCTAAAAGAATGCCCATCTCAACTTCTGACTGAGATAGCCACCCAGTTACACAGGTAACATTAATGATTTCACAATAAGTTGTTTAGCCCATATGATATATGTAACAGCATACTTTTTTAAAAATCCAAATATTGTTATCAAAAGCCCCAGCTGAACTAAAAGTGTCAAGATGTCTTTCTTTTAGGAACATGATAATTTAGAGAATTTGTGTGTGTGTGTTTGTCTAGTCACCCTTAGCAACTTGAAAATCATAGTCGTTTCTCCAAAATCAAGTATTGTTATGTCCTAGCTGTAATTACACAAAAGTAAATATATAACTTTCCAAAGACTCTTAGCCCATTCGACATGTAATAAAAATATCTTGTTCCATCCGTCCCTTGTCTTTTTTCGTAGGGGTGCTGTAACAATCGTTCCGACCACAGCTAATGCCCAGGCATTCATCTCACCAAGATGATCCATAGTCGCTTCGCGACTGAAGGAGGCCATATATATATAAAAGGAGGCTGTAACTATTCCCATAACCTATTTGTTCCACCTCTCCTGGCCATCAGCTGTGGCTGATCTTTTCTATAGTGTCCTGACAGTTGTTTTTTTTTTTGTTTTTTTTGGATGAAGCTTTCTTTGTGCTCTCCACTGTACCTTGAAGTTTTGTTTTTGTGTGACAGTCACTCATGACTTACAATTTGACTGAACCAACTTGGCTTTTATGTCATTACAGTTTTGAGGAGCTCCATCTTTTGTCAGTCTAAAAAGTACTCATTTGTCTTCTTTTCCTGGTATCTAAATAGGAAATTGAATAAATGATTTGGTAAATGCACCTCTCAGCTTTCACATGAAATTAATTTTTATTGCCTTATCAGTTTTCACACTTTCTTATAAATACTGTCATGTTAAAAGTTTCAAATTTGAAAATGTATTTCTGTGCTTCAGACCGCTAACACGGCAGTATCAGGAGGTGGCCAAGTCTATTTTTATCAAATCATCTGGGACAGACAGGAAGAAAACAGCTGTAGAAGTTCAGGATAAAATTAATGGCCTCTGGGTTAACACTCATTTATTTGAAAAAGGAATCAAACTATTTGAAGGTTTGTTGAATGACTTTTCAAATAATACTTTTTTTATTTTTTCATTTTACAATTTCAAATTATATGATGTTAACAAAGTGGCAAATTTATTCTTTCTAATTTTCTAGTCAGCTTCATTAATATCCCAATAAAAAGAAATTCTTTTTATTTGATATAGAAAATACACTTTTGTCCAGGACTTTTTGCAATCCAAGTGTCTCTAGAGATGATTGATCTGTTAAATCAATGACATCCATCACGCCCAAAGACTCTGTCGGTTTATAAATACAATTTGTTGTGTATCTCTTTTTCTTCCTTGTAATTAAATTTATTCTCAGGAAAAAAAACAAATATTAATTATTATAGTGTATTATTTTTAATATGTGCTTTAGTTATTTAATTACTTTATAATTATTTTTTTTTAATGTCTAATTTCATTTTACTTTTTAAATAATTATTAAATATTTTATTTTTTGGTTATAATTTGAATTTAAACAAACATTAGCTCTTTAGGAATGTAACAGTTACTGAATGTGATCAAAAGCTTGCATATTTGATCTTATTTTTGATGATTACCAAGTGAAAATATTCGTTACAACCCTTCATATCGTGTCCCAACAGAAGCTGTACAGATAAATCTAGTCAAACATTTGTTAAAGACAGTCTGCTCAGATCTAGCTAACATAGTTGTCCTAGCACTGGCCAGTGATAACATGGTCAGCGTGACCTCTGAGGAAAATTTAACTCCTGAGGTATGATTTTTTTTCCTTCTATACCAAGAAAGCTTCATGCCAGCTTAATTTCTATATGCTTTCTTAGCTTGTACCTTTCTTCTGGTGACAACGGATTAATTAAAAGTTTGTTTTATTTAAAAAAAAAAAAAATCTAACTAGCTTAACATTTCAAGTTTCAAGTTAATTCAGATAATTGAATATCACATTGTTTTAATTCATTGGTTTTCTGGTTGTTTGAAGGCAACCGGTTGTTGATCAGCTTAAAGTCTGATACTGATATCTGTACATATCCTTTATCTGATTTTTATCTATTAATTTTCTTTTAGCTTATTTTGTTTTGTTTTTTTTTGTTTCCAAGCATAATTTTAAATTTTCATATAATAGCATGGACACTAAGAAAGTTTTGAGCTATAAAAATGATGACAGACCAAGCAGACAATTTCAATGGATGCCTATATTAAAGGATGAGCTATGAATTTAATTATTTATTTCCTTCTTGACAGGCAAGGCTTCGACTCATTGGCACATTGCCCAAGGAAAGCCAAGATCCACTCAGCAGACTTCATGTAACATTGAATGGCCACAGCCTAGAGGATTTCTTCCACCAGCTGGAGCTTTTATGTGGCCCTCACCATTTAGGAATTTTATTGAAAAAACCGGACAAAAGAAAAGAGAGGCAAGACATTGGTTTTTATAACTAGTTTCTAGTTTTTTTTTATAGTGATCATGTTCTCCTTAAGTTGCAAAGGGACTATGGCTCATCTCATAGGAATGAGATGAAAGCCTGGGCGTCAGATAGTGGATTAGCTATGATCAGAATGAGGTCGCCCACACAGCATTTTCCCCTCTCTCCATTCAGCTGATGTCTCCAAAGGAATGACAGGTGTTGATACAGTTTTGGATCAGCTGTATTGCAAGTTCTGCCAGGTTGTAGTACTATGTGCTGCAAGCTGCCTAAGCGTCACCAATTTTTTCTCAGTGTTGTCTCCCAAAGCCTTTCCCATATTTAGGTATTGCCACTAGGCAGCAGAAGTTTGGATACGTCTTTAAACCTATGCATATAATTGACCCGTGCTAAGCTGGTTTACTTTTATGCAGTTTGACATGTAATGTATGTATGTACTTTCTCATACAATATTTATGTTTGGCAATGTCATGTTGACCTATCATTTGTGTTTCCACCAGGCAACTTGTGTTCAATCATCGCCTGAGCCTTGTTGAACAGCTCAAGACAGAGACAGACCCTGCAATGGGCCTCCACTTGGCTGTGGTCCTCCTCTTCCAGACCATGACCCAATGTATGCTACACATCCCAGGTCGCCTTGTCCCTAGTGTTATTCATCACCTAACATCACTCCTGGATGCGGAGAAGATGGCTGTCTTGACTCAGATGCAAGGTCAGTAATAATGTTACATTATATTTAAGACAACCATGTCAGTAATGAAATTACATCACCTGAAATGGCACCAATAATATGTTACTGTTTCTTTTATTGTAGCTAGCAGTATACCAATGCAGTGACATACACATTTACACATATTTTGTAACATTAACTTAAGTTTACTTAGCAAAAAAATACAAAACAAAAAACTTATTCATTGCCAAAGTAAGTATGCATAAATTAAATGAAACCCTGGCTAAGTCTTTAATTTCAATTTGAATATGAATTATAAAGGTCAAATCTGGTATTAGTAGTTGATCCTAAGTACTAATGAAGTCAGGACTTACAACTGTGAATGTTAATATTTCCAATAGAAGTACAAAACTGAATTAAAGTGATATAAAACAAAATTATCAGGTAGACAATTGATAGGCCCATCAAGTAATTAAGTTTATTCAAGGAATTTTTGTATTCATTCATTGAAAATAGAACAGCTTGTGACATTGTTTTTCTGAAACATTTTTTATTAAGCTTTTTTACCTTTATTCACACTATTAAACATAGTAGTAATAATAAGGTAATGTGAAGTATTTCACAGACCCAGTTGCAACCTGCATATTTTGTCACATCTGATCCTGGCAAAGTTGTTTTCTGCAGTTGGTCTGTTTTAGTTTTTTGTTTTTTTGCGTCGGCGCCTGTTTTCTGTTAGGTTTAATCAGTCCCTGAAACTTAGTATGACTTCTCCAGCAACTGTTTCTTTAAGATAGATATGTCATCGGTATTGCATTTTAAAAAAATATTGATTTCATTTATGTGTAGTAAATGCAGTAATTAAATTATTAATATCTAAATATTGTTTACATGCTTCTAGATGTCTGATACTATTCTTTGTTTGACATAATCTGTTGCAGTTAATTTAACCTATTGTGCCATTAGTCTAGACATCACCTATTTTCTACCACTAGTTGAATGTTGTTAACTTGAATACATGTTAACATCTGTAAAGATTGAAATCTTAATGGGACCTCCTGCACCCACTCTCTCTCTCTCTTCACAGATCTGATTGTAAAACAGCATAAGATGAGGTCTGACCAGGAGCACCATGACAATGAACTGGAGGACCAAGTCACCAAAGAAATGAACACCCTGTTGGCTTCTGTCAAAGACATTGCTCTTAACACTAAGAAGGCATCAGCTGCAGCAGAGGATTAGTGATTCCTTTTTTTTTTTAAATAGCAATAGACCTGAAGCTTGGTTCTGTATTTGGCTGTGACCAGTCCAGTGCCATGACTGTTGACTATGAATGTTTCATTGCATTATTTGAACTGGTGTGGGTGACATTGGCAAGTGCTAGAACAGAATGTGTCTAAAGATTTGTTCAGTTAAAGTTGTATATTTGCTTGAGAGGAAGCAGTAAGCAGATGTCATATTTATTGTCTTTCTTAGTTAATATTGTTTTATATTTATAGACTTTAATTTGAAACTGAAACTAACTGTTGAAAGTTCACCTTCTCATTACATTGTACTTGTCTTTGTGATTTTAAATGTAATACACATAAAAACAATAGAGTTTTGGCCCCACATATTTAATGAAAGTATACTTGAGCAGGTCTGGATTTAAGAATGCTAAGACCTTGTGTATATTAACTAGCAGTCTCCAATATTTCAAATTAGGGTTCTGACCTATAGCTACTGGTTTTTGTAGTGATGTGACCTTACTCTGCAAGATATAGTGTATCCATGGCTGCCTGTTAATCTGAGATGCTGAAATATATTGAGGTAAATAAACAGATCATTGCTAAGCATCAGTGTTCGTATGACCATTAAAACAATGTGATAGATAAATGCCTCTTGCACAACCATATGGTCAGGCCTGACTTGAGATTCTGCTTTTCTTGGTCACTGAGATGGTGATAAGTTAATATTTAGCTATAATCAAACTGCTGCAAAATATTTTTGGTCTTTGCTAACATTTTTGTTCTTCAAAAATGCAATATATTTCTTGTCCCACTACAAATATTTTTTACAATACCTCTATTCTGCTCAAACCTTAAGCCTAAAACTTTGGTGGACACAGATCTTGAAAAGGGTTCTAACAATTTTCCTAGAAATCGACGGTTTATATCGTTGGGAAAAGAATTACTAGTACGTTGGCTTCACTGGGAAAATTAGTTAGACCATTATAATTTTTTAAAGTATATAAAGAAATTAATTTAAATTTGGCAAGGGAACTAGAAAATGTTTATCTTCATCATAGTTATACGTTTTCAGGTATTTCCATATGTTGGTCCTATTCGTTCAAGAGTGGAATACATTAATGTTCAGAAACATTTTGTCTTTAAAAAAAAAGGAAATTTTTTTCTGACTTTCTCATTTGTAGTCAGATATAACTTGTAACATCAAAGTATTTTGATGACCCAAGGATTCAAAAAAAAAAAAGTCAAAATAGATTATATATATGACTATATTATAAATACATATAACATTTAAAAAAAAAGAGTTATTTGATGCGCTTTTCAGGTTTTTTTTTATTAGAAAACTTGTTTTTCATTTATATAAATTGAATTTTAAAAACAAAATCACCATAAATGTATGGCAGTATTTTGTAGATAGAAATAATAGAAAGCCATAACCAGATATTTGATTGTCAATGTCCATTGTCTACAGCCAAAGCTCCACTTGAAGCATGCTGCATACATTTTGACCTAATTACTTGTTTTTGTCAGTTTAAAAGTAATTGAATAAGATTCAAGCTAATATGTAGCTAATTACATTTTTAATTTTTTTTTTTTTTAAATCTTTTTTGAGTGGGGGAAGAGCAAGGTATAGTACTATTGAATCACTAGTACTGACAGTTATGGTCCTGTTTTTAGGGATAGAGGAAAGTTGGGTTTTTTTAGTTTGTTTTTTTTATATTTTTTATTCTTTTTTTGTTTACTTCCACATTTTTATCTTAGCATGTTACAAAGTGACAGAAAGCATGCTGAATCTTATTTTTAATTTGTTGGACTTAAGCCATATCTTTGATGTATGACAAGGAATTGGATTATTGGGGCTAAGGCTTTATTGTAAATATGGCAGCATCACATCGATCAATCCTTTGAGAGGCCAATATTGCAATTTAGAAAGAATGTTGACAATAAAATAAACAAAACAATTTTATGCTTAACTTTTGTCTTTAGTTGTTTTTTTTTTTTTTTTTTTACAAAGCTTGTATCAATGCACACTCTCTTTCTGTCTGTCCGTCTTTCTGTCTGGTTAAAAGTTTGTACACACCCAATCTTGGATCAAGCTGAAATTTTGCCCATTTTTTTTTACCTGACAAGCAATAATCAGTAAAAAAAATAAAATAACCAATTAGATAATTAACTATTGGTGATAATTTTTTTGGTTTGGTTTGTTGAACAAGGGAAAGAAGTTGTACTTTACTGAGGTGGTGGTATAAGCTGAATTGGTCCCCTTTTTAGGTCATTGTCTGAGTTTAAATGAAGACAAACTTAAAAAAATAGGATGAGACTATAGAAACAATAGATAACTATTATCTTCCATGTTCATGAGCTCTCCACTAGTAGAGTGGTTACCATGTTGGCTTGAGAATCCTGAGAAGGCTTGAGCTATGAGTTTAAATGCAGATCATTCTACCTTTTTTTTTTTATAAATGCTTTTTTATTGTTAGTGTAGATCTCTTACAAATTGAACTAATGACATGACTGATTCAAACAAAGTGATACAAGCACACTCAATAAAAGCTTTTTTAAAGGTATTGTTTTTAGATTTTCTTCTTTTTCAATTTTTATTTGTGAAATTTTTAAAAAATATTTTTTTGTTCTGACATCTGGGAATTAAAACTAAGAAAACACATTCCCTCATAAATAAGACTTTCATTGCCAAAGCTGTAACAGCATAAAACATGTAGCTAGAATCTTAAAGAAGATTAGTTGAACTGTCCAACAATAATGAATTATGTAGGCACAAAAGTCCCCAGATGTTATGCTCATTCTTTTGAGGGAACTCTATAAACACTTATGAATGTCTCAGGGAGATTGAACAGTACATGCACACCACTGGCAGTTTTTTACAAATTCTATACTGTAACATTTATAGGTCAAAATGTGTTCCTTTAGTCCAACTAGGCTATATATTAAATTGTATCCTATTTATCAATGATAGAATTGAACTTTTGTTTTGTTTTCATTTATACATTCAATGAAACTTTTAAGTGCTTTCAGTAAATCGCTTTAATTGTTTTTATTTATTTGAGGTGTTCTCCATTAGATGTGCTTTTCACTTGTCTTCAAGTAAGTTCTTTTTTCAGAAATGGGTCCCCTTCAATGTCTCTCTAGTTATTTCCTATCAAAGTAATCTGTGAAAAGCAAATATAGACACATGTATGTATATAATCTATAAAAATATAAACGTTATTTGACAACAATTAGAATTAAAGAAAAAAAAAGGACAAATATCATTTTCTTCAGATGGCTGCTCGACCGTTTTGAAACCTTGTCACTGCTATACCCATCTGTCCTGTTAGAGGTTTGGGCTATGACGTAATAATCTTTTTTTTTTCTGAAAGAAAAAACCAACATGGAAAAAATACACATTTTTTTGTACTTACTAAAAAAACATGGCTGCCTGGTCGTGCGATTTGCGCGCTGGACTGTCGTTCGGACTTATCGATGGTCCCGGGTTCAAACCCTGCCCGCTCCCATCCCCCGTCGTCCTGCGGGAGGTTTGGACTAGGAAGTAATTATCTTCAACTCTGAAGGAACATCCGAAATAAGTAAAACATTTTACAAACATGCATGTAACACGTAGGCCTATATATCCACACTTTCTTAGTACTTAGTATAGTTGCTCAGCCAAGCCTAAATATGAGGGTATTTAGTAATGTTCACTTATTATCTGAGAGAGTGTGTGGTTGAGTAATAAAGCGTTATGCTAAGACAAATTTGTACAAATACTCCTTCTTCCTCTTAGTGCTATTAGAGCATGGAATGGGCTGCCTGAGCTAGCCAGGAAAACCAGTGACTTGGCAGAATTTAAGTCATTGGTTAACATGCATGACTAGATGCATGACGTTTAGGACGTAATCATCTTGTTTTTTGAAATAACGTCTGTATGAGATAAGATTAGTACTTGGCTTCCAAACTGTAGGGTTTCGGGTTTGAATCTGGGATTCTGAATTTCATTATTTTCAGGGCCTCAACTCTAATGGGTACCTGACAATGGCTGACATTAGTTTGGGGAAAGTATAAGCGATTGGTCGTTGTGATAGTCACATGACACCCTCAGTAAACAGGGGTCATAGAAACAGATGACCTTTACTTCACGTGCTCCATAGATCGCCAGGTCTGAATGGGGTACTCAACTTTTTTTTTTTTATTGTCTTAGTTTGTTATTATTAATTATATTTTGATCATCATGAATGTTGAAAGCATAAATTTAAAAAAAAAATTAGAAAGTGACAGAGCTAAGTTGATTTCAACATGTGTAACACAGTCACACACAGTCAATCGCAATGCTAGTAACATCGTTTCTTACAAAAATTATATTTGCGGAAAAAAAAGAGGGTAGGCCTATTGTCTGCAAGACTGCTTGTAATAGGCCTGCAAAATTATGTGACATATTATATAGACCTGTGAAGTGCAACACTCTTTCCACATGTGGAAACGTTAGGCCTACATGTCAGTGTTCATGCCTTCTATGATGATTAGTCTCGATAGAAGAAATTAAGTCATGATGTTAAGGTCATCTGTTTCTTTGGCCAACAGTTGACGAGCAGGGTGTCACGTGGCCATCACAACGACCAACCGCTTTTATTTTTCCCCCAACTAATGTCAGGTACCCATTAGAGCTGGGTGGACTCGTGTGCGTCCTAAAAATCTCGAAGTTCAAAATCCCAGTCTTCAACGAGATTCGAACCAGCGCATCCATGTCTATATTCAAAATGTATATAGTTTCGCCCTTCCCTGTCCACTTAAGGGTGCCATTCATTGTTAGGCCTAATTCGAAACGTTTTTAAAAGTTGTTTTTTTCTTCCTATGACTTGAACAGAAGAGCTTTTATTGGTTTGGGCTTTTTACCATCAGCCCTTCAAACAAAGGATAAGACATACCTGAGCTGTGGTTGGGAGGCATAACCGCTTGGTAATTAATTAATTGATTTTGTTATTGTTACGAGCAGATGCGACTCTTAATCACACAACAAAAAGAGACCATCAATAGAAGATTACGAGAACTTAATCTTGGTTCAACAAATAATAATAGGTCAATAATAGCCTCGTTTACAGTACTCCATTTTCTAATCGTTCTCTATCTTTCTCTTTCAACACGCATTCGCACCATTCTTCATTCACACTATGCTGTGCATGTAACAGTTATTATGTAAAAAGGGTGAATAAATCTTGCAGCATTTAGAGAAATGGCAGTAAATGGGTGATTCTTCTTTTATATGAGTGGTTTTTTTTTAAATAATTGTTTTGGTTTGCTTGTTGTCAGGTTGATACACTGGTCTAGACATCTCTTACGTAGATTGACTTTTGAATGGTGTCAATATCAGTAAATGTGCTTATGAAATTTTAAAAAATTGGGAGGTCGATAAAAAACAAACAAAACAAATAATTATTAGGTTCTCTTCACTGATAACCCTTTTTTTTTTTTTAGGTCAGCTACGCCCCTTCACCTACCTTTGTTCTTGTCTGCGCATTTCTTTAACAAATCCATCTCTAGCTTGCATGAGCTCGGATCATCGGTATTTCTGAAGTTATCAGAAGTGAGTGGGTTAAAGTTAATAAGCAGTTTTGATAATAACTACAAAACAACGAACACAAAATCATGTAGGATGTCTCGATAACATACAATTCTACCAATTTGTTTAGGCCTTTTTTCTTTAAAAAAAAAAGGGCATAAAAATGGTTATAGGAATAACTATTATACCGACATATAAGAAGTATAAAGTAGAGTAAAAGTTAAGTTCCCCTTTCAGACCTTGTGGTCTATAGGGCAGATGATGTAAAGTTTTTTTTTTGTGGCCTACGGTTAACGAGGGTGTCATGTGGCCAGCACAACGACCAGCCGCCTTTACTTTTCCCCAACTAATGTCAGGTACCCATGAGAGTTGGGTGGAAGGTCGAAGATCCAAAAATTAAAAATCCCAGTCTTCACCAGGATTCGAACTCCGGACCCCGGTTAGGAAGGCAAGTTCTTTTCCGCTCAGCTGCTGCGCCTCATTTTTGAGAATGTGGTCGAGCACAATTGTGAGCGTGTCTGTGTGCAATGTTCGTATGCTATTGCGTTACTGCAGGTAGCCTATTGCTATGAAGACTTACCTAGAACAGTCAAATAGTATATCCAATTCCCTCTTGCAAGGATTAGTATCCACCTTATTTTTATCTATCCATTCCCCAGTGTTCGGGTCTCTGCCTTCACACATCCGTGCGGATATGGCGTTGCCAAGAACTGAGCCCTACAAGAGATGACTACTTTTGATAAAATTTTAGAAAGAGCATACAAATCCTAATCAAAGACAAATCGACCGATCAATATTGGCTTGACATGTCTTAAATATAGCAGATCTAGTTTAATTAAAATATCAAACTTCAAAGAGTATGGCCTGGAGCCGTACCTTATCTTATCTCATATAATACAGATGTTACTTATAAAAATGATGATTATGTCCTACGCGTCATGCATTTAGTCATGCATGGTAACCAATGACTTAAATTCTACTAAGTCACTGGTTTTCCTGGCTAGCTCAGGCAACCCATTCCATACTCTAATAGCACTAGGGAAGAAAGAGCATTTGTACACATTTGTCCTAGCATATGGAACTAGGAATCTTTGTGTCTTTCTGAGTATTTTATTAGATTTTGTTTTTGTATTTGAAGATTATGATTCAGTGTTTTATGTATAATTACTACTTTACTTTTGAGTCTTCTATCCTGAAGGCTTTCTAAATTTAGTGATTTTACTAAAGGTGTTACTGTAGTCAAATGTGAATATTTGTTATAAATCTCACTGCTCTATTTTGTGTCTGTTCCAGTTTCTTAATGTTTTCTTGGGTTGAGGGGTCCCAAACAGAGGATGCATATTCTATTATTTGTAAATGGAGATCCAATGTTATTGCCCATTAATCGTGTCCTTGAACATAAGGCTTATAGACATATATTAATGATAACACCAAATTTCATTGCGTACTGACCAGAGTTGACCCAATTAAAGAGCCTACGATGGTGCTTCCCATTCCTCCGGGTGAAAAGGTTGGAGCTTTTGATACTGGTGGCGCCCTTGGCGGTGGTGCTTTGGGAGTTGGCTGTGGAGATGGAGTTTCCCTCCTTGAGGAGCTGGGACTGATGAGAGAATAAAGTTATATATTAATAAGAGTGTCACTAGGAATTTCCATAGTTTGGGGCCCCGGGGGGGGGGGGGGGCTAGACATCTTAGGAGACCCTCTGCATTTTGCTTAATATAGAATTTTTAATGTAAAATAACACTCATTTGGGACTCCCCTTAAGTGTTGGCCCATGGAGATTTTTAAATACCCCCCTCCTCCCCTCACCCTAGCTACGCCACTGATATCAAAAATAACTAATTAGCATTGATAACGTTGTGTCAAGTCATTCTGATCTATGCGCGCCAACACTGCAGTGGAGACAGCTTGGCAAAGATGGATTAAATTTTTTTAAGATCTGCTTCGTAGGAGGCGTTAAGTGCACAGTCATTGGCCAATAGGAGGCGTTAAGTGCACATTCGTTGGCCAATAGGAGGCGTTAAGTGCACAGTCATTGGCCAAAAGGAGGCGTTAAGTGCACAGTCATTGGCCAATATGAGACGTTAAGTGCACATTCATTGGCCAATATGAGACGTTAAGTGCACAGCCATTGGCCAATAGGAGGCGTTAAGTGCACAGTCATTGGCCAAAAGGAGGCGTTAAGTGCACATTCATTGGCCTATAGGAGGCGTTAATTGCCCAGCCATTGGCCAAAAGGAGGCGTTAAGTGCACAGTCATTGGCCAATAGGAAGCGAGGTGTCAGAGTGGTAAAGCGCTTGGCTTCCTAACTGGGGTCCCGGGTTCGAATCCTTGTGAAGACTGGGAGATTTCAATTTCGGGATCTTTGGGAGCTTCTGAGTCCACCCAGCTCTAATGCATACCTGTAATTTGTTGGGGAAAGTTGGTCGTTGTGCTGGCCACATGACACCCTCTTAAGCCGTTGGCCACATAAACTGATGACCTTTTACATCATCTGCCCTAGAGATGATCTGAAAAAGGGGAAACTTAAGGTGTCGATCTAGATGCCTATAACTAGCAAATCATACAGAATGAAAGCTTTTGGACCTATCATCTCATGTGTTTTATTGTTCTCCTTATAATGTTAAATTACTTTTCTCTTTATTTAATAAAGTACAGCTACTTACCCAGCTCTTCCACCGCCTGTTCTTCCCCTGCCACGCGGCATGGCAAGCAAGGGACCGACAAAGTGGGCATCAAACACAACCCCAGGGGCAACGACCTCCCTATGTAAATAATGTTGAAGAGTATTTTATTTTTTTACAATTATTTTTGCGGAAAGATGTTTTTAAGAATTCACAGTTTAGGTTTTTTATTTGTCAGAAGCGTAAATCCTAAGGTGCGCAAATGTATGTAAAGAAAGAAAAAAACATAAAAAAATACTTTTAAAAAAACAACAACAAAAAAACAAAGTTTAGTTATATTAAGCGTAGCGGTATCAATTAGTTCAGATTAGTCATGTAATTACATTTCTTATAGATCTTGACTAACAATAGTAAATCTGTGCTATGACATTTAGTTGTATCATTTCTTAAGCACAATTTCATGCTATTAGCTTTTTTACGAAACTTATATTAAGTCACTTTGTCGGTCAGTCTGGTAAAAAGTGTGTAGGCTCTACACGCTATTTCCCCCACACATTCTCGGATGAAGCTGAAACTTCGCACAATTATTCACTGACATAGACAAAACATGAATCTATTTTTTTTAAATAACCAATTAGACAATTAATTACTTGTAATTCATTATTTTGTTTAATAGCAACAAGGGAAACCATATGGCTATATTTGTTGGGTTTAATTCCCTTAAAAAATTGCAAACGCTCTTTCTCCATCACGCATTTTCTGATCAGGTTTATATTTTAAACAGTTATTTAATGTACCTAACAAAACATGAATCAATAAACAGAAATACTCAATTAGTCAATTATAAGTGGTAGGCTAATTAATGATTTCGAATAAAGGAAATAACGTGTACATTTTTCGTAGATATAATTTTAAAGACGGAGTTCTTCCCCTTTAGATAAGCTGTTTTTTTTTGTTTTTTTTTAAGGATCTTATTCGGTGACCACAAAAAAAAAAAAAAAATAGCGCGGCTATATAGCCCCGACAAAATAGCGCGGCCATATAGCCCCGACAAAATAGCGCGGCCATATAGCCCCGACAAAATAGCGCGGCCATATAGCCCCGACAAAATAGCGCGGCCATATAGCCTCGACAAAATAGCGCGGCCATATAGCCCCGACAAAATAGCGCGGCCATATAGCCCCGACAAAATAGCGCGGCCATATAGCCCCGACAAAATAGCGCGGCCATATAGCCCTGACAAAATAGCGCGGCCATATAGTGTCGACAAAATAGCGCGGCCATATAGCCCCGACAAAATAGCGCGGCCATATAGCCCCGACAAAATAGCGCGGAAAAAATAACGACGACAAAAAAAGCGCTGACAAAGTAGCGCTAAATTTCCCGATAAAGTAGCGCAAGACAAATTAGCGCGGTCTTATATGTGATGTGTATAAGTACCGGATTTAGTAAGTAAAAGTTCCTGGGCAGCATTTTTTATCGAGGTCTCTATCTTCTTCAATATAATCAACCTAGAGTAAGCAATATTTGCAGAGAAAGAGAATACTTTACATTTTTTATCTCATTTGAAGTTTGAAATGCATAACTTTCTAAAAATATGATTTTGAAATGTAGTGACCATGTTCAAGGGTTTGTTATATGATGATATGTGTGTTATAGTATAATCAGAATACTTAATTTTGCGTGACATCTCTCTTTGCGTCTCTTGCGGTAACACTGACAAACGTTGATGTTGGTCTAGAGTAGTTAAACTGGTTATCACGTATCTCGCCGAATGTTTGTTTAATCTCATTTGTTCCACCTGCCGATGTAATCTAACAAGTATGGAAGTATATATGCGTGTTGTTGAAGGGGCCTTTTCGGAATATAAATAAATGCTATATTTTGAAATTATTCACTTTAGCTTATTATAGCTCCACAATAATGTTTGCATATTTATATTTTAAGATATCTTAAGTTTTCTTTCAAAATTACTGAAAATAATGATAATATAACACAAGACACGTTTAGCTTATCTTATCTTATATAATACAGACGTTACTTCAAAAAAGAAGATGATTACGTCCTATGTGTCATGCATTTAGTCATACATATTAACCAATGACTTGAATTCTGCCAAGTCACTGGTTTTCCTGGCTATCTCAGGCAACCCATTCCATGCTCTAATAGCACTAGGAAAGAAGGAGCACTTGTACAAATTTGTCCCACCATATGGGACGAGGAATGTGCCTTTATCTTTGTGTCCTCCAGAGTATTTTATTAAATTTTGTTTTTGTATTTGAAGATTATGGTTCAGTGTTTTATGTATAATTGCTACTTTACTTTTGCGTCTTCATTCCTGAAGGCTTTTTAAATTTAGTGATTTTACAATAGGTGTTACTCTAGTCCAATGTGAATATTTGTTTGTTATGAATCTCACTGCTCTATTTTGCTATTCATATATAAAGATATTTAAAGTATATCTTCCAAAATGACTGAACATATTTTTTCCCTGCTCTTATTTGTTCGCGTCATTATGTCGAGAAAACATTTTCTTATCTTATTTAAAAAAAAACAACAGAAGTTACTTCAAACAAGAAAAACATTAGTGCTGTTACGGTTCCGTTAAAAAAAAAAAGATCATTCTTCCCAACTAGCAGCTATATGGTAATCAGAAATCCATTTTTGTGACGTCAATCAGGTATTTTTTTTGTGTGGAAATTTATGAATTTTGTATCTTTAATAAGGATGATTTCTACCAATATGATGAACTAACTTAAGGTTCGTCTCAGTTCCGTACTGAAGAGTCGCTCATTATTTGCCAGACAAAGTCTTGATTTGTAGTTAAATTTGATCTAGACTTAAGATAAAAAAACATTTATACAAATAAATAAATAAAAAAGTGAGCGACCTAAAATGGAACTTCCGGTGTATTCCCTTTTCAGCATTCTCAACCCAAAGCGGTAACCAATATGCTTACAGTACAGAATTACTTTACGAGCCTTGCATAAGTTATATAAAGTTATGTTATATTTCTTTCCATTGCTTAAGATGTAAAAGCTATATTTAAGCTGTAAAACATTGAAAATTTATTATAGTGGTAAAACAATTAAACTTCAAAATAGCTGAAACGTTGTGGCCTTATAGTAGCGGTGAAATATTTTTTTCACAATAGAAGTAACTAGTGGTGAAACATTCAAACAGATTTATACAAGTAAAACATTCAAACTTTATTATAGAAGTAAAATTGATAAAAAGATTGAAAGCAGCTAACGCTATTATAGCAATCTAAAATTGTAACATAAGCAGTGAAACATTGAAAAGTTTATAGAGAAATATTAGGCCTATAACGTTATAATAAAAATATTTCAAATTTATGTAACTCCTCCTTCTGGAGCAAATTTCTAATTTACCATGAACTTGAGGATGCTATTGAAACAAAAGGAAGGCCGCTCACAAGGAATTAGTAAATTCTGAAATAAAAAATCACATTCTTCATCAGGATTCGAACCCGGGACCCCGGTTTGGAAGCAAAAAAGCATAACACACAGTCAACGCGTCTTCACCACTTTTACGCCTATCTGTAAAAGACTTTTAAAAAAATTATTTATTTATACATTTTTTGAATTACATTCTTCTACAAGATAAATGTAATACTATTTAGTTCAGTATATTTGAAATAATGCCTCAAAGTATTAAACTCAATATGAAATAAAACATTTTTTTATGTTGTAAAACATTACTAGTAAAAAGAAAGAGCAGGCTATGTATAATGCTAACACTATAGGCCTATTTGACCTTAAAATTCTAAATTTAGTAATACTAATAGAAATTAATTGCACATTCGACTGCAGTACCTGCAAAACTCAAAACAATATGGAAAGACAAAGCATAGTGGCGCCCTCGACACTAAAATCAGATCGATGCGCTCCCTCGTCAAGGCCACATATGCTGTGACGCAAACTACAGAACAAGAGAAGATGATAGCCTACTGGCAATGGAAATGTTACAGAAAGATCCTAAATATCATATGGAGAGCTCCCTAATTTGGAAACCACTGCTCAGTTCATCTCATATATTGGTCTAGTCATCTGTACGCTCCAACATAAAAATGAGAACGAAGAAGAATAAAATAAATAAAGACCACATCACAATCGAATAGATTTTTAGAGGCAGGATTCCTTCAGCAGTAGGAACCCACGATGCCAAATACGCAAATTAAAAACTCTATGGCCATATCGCAAGATTAACGGGACTCGCAAAAACCTTCCTTCAGGAAAAGAAGTGGCAGACTGAGAAAGCAATGGGAAGACATCGACCAACCTGCCATTGAAAAAGATTTTATCCAAGGCAAAAGACAGAGAGAAAGACGGTCAACAGATCATGTGTGGCGGTGCCCCTGTCCAACAGACTAATGCTATTTTAGACAATTAATAACGAATTCAAGGAAAATGTATTTTTAAAATGCGAAAGGATTTCCGCCAGTATTTATTTTTACATGTTCATAGACAACAAACAAAATGGCCGTGAATAAACAAAGTTCTACAATCATAACAATGGCCATGATTCTCTTCAAAATTTGTGTACTGATAGGTAGATCTAGATCTAAATCTATAAAATAGACTTAAATAGACCTATTTAATTATACATCTAGACTGTTTCATTGTTTGTGATTCTGAATCTCTGTGAATCTGTCACAATCTGATCTGTGCTTCCTGGCCTGCTCTTTCCTTTAGTTTGCGTAGGACGTAACCACTTCTTTTTTGAAGTTACGTCTATATTATATAAGATAAGAATAGAAGAGTGTATCTAGATTTATAAATAATATTATAATATATATTATATAATAAATAGATCTAATTCTAATCAGTGCTTTTTTTTGTAAAAAAAAAATATAGGTGTCGCCGACAGTGTCGGTACTCAGGGATGGATTTCCTAACTTTTAACTACTAATTAATTAAAAATTCATAATAAATGTTAAAATATAAGAAAAGAAATAATTTTTCCCCTGTATTAAAAAAAGCTACCGGTATGCTGTACTGGTACGTACGTCACAAAAAAAAGGACTGTATCTATATAATACATTTTAATATAAATTTATAATATATTATACTAATTATTATAATAAACTAATAAATAAAGTTATATAGATATAGACTATTATAGTATATATTGATTCTATTATGTAGAAATAGATATATCTAAGCTAGAGACTAATCAGTAATCTAGACTTTTAAAATCTATATATAGATCTATATATTCTACCTTTCTACTTTTAGACTCAACTGTCGTACTGAACTGTACTCTGACTATAGGCTCTAGATCTAGAATCTAGTCTAGAATATTATTATATTCACAGACAATATAATTAGATCTGTAAATAGTTCTAGATCTATTAAATCTTAAATAAATCTAGACTAGGGGTGCACTGGATAGCACTGTAAATCTTTTATTTCTTTAAATTTTTGATATCCTGCCAGAGTGGATATGGCCAGATAGTAAAATAAGATATCCAGCAGAGCCGGATCCATTCCTACTTTTAGATCTATATTAAAATCGCTAAAATCTATATATTATAATATATATACTGAACATTTTGCAAAATAAATGCAAATTACCTCTATTCTATACCCAGAATCGTCCTTTAACAATAGCTTGTTATTTTAACTAGATCAGATTTCTCTGTGGACTTTTAAATTTCATAAGAAAGCTTTTTCATTAAAACTGGATGGTTGTCTAGTCATGTGGTCTGCCCACTGAACTGTCATCCTTGATAATTCCCCCTACTATCCCTGTGAGCTTTGTGCCAGGATTATGAAGGCACATCCAAAAATATCAAAGAAACAAAAGAACTGCACTGAGCGAGTTTCATCTAATCTTTGTAGCTCATACAACTTAAAATGTAATAATTTTTAATGAAAGAAACACAATTAGTTTTAATCCATATAGTCAAAATTTTGCTTTTCTTCTGCAAAATAAAAAGTTTGAGTCAACTGGCCATACTATATAAAACAATGATGTTCAAGTTTATTATATAATGTTACTGTCTGCTAAAGGAATTATAACTTTTTATAGCAACCTTAAGATGGCTCTTTTGTTCATTTTATGTCACAGCGCTGTGTGTCACATTAACAAAAGGGAATGATGCATGCAGCCAGTGGTCTAATATAGCACAAGCTATGACAAGCAGGCTACAAACTTGTTCCAATACCCAAACCAGTAACTGCACTAGACTGGACTGCAGTGGCACAGTTAGTTTTGCTGTAGGTCAATTGATTTGAATATGTTTAAAACCCTTTAATATTTTTTCATTTACGAAAATTTATGAAAACGCTTATTTAAATTAGTTTGACATGTCAATGCCTGTGCATTGAAATGATTGCCTCCATCTGCCTGTCTGAACATACTTCTGAATGGGAAATAGCCAAGCAGATGTAAATTATTACATTCCTATTACAAGTGACTTGTATCCCAGGATGCTTGGATTAAAAGCAAGGCCAAAGGCTGAGCACACCAGGAAAACTCCCCCATGATCCTTCTCTGTACCAGATCATCCATGCAGGAGTATGCCATAAAAAAATTGGCTTTTGAGGAACAGTGATATCTCGCCACTGCTACTGTCCTTAAGCACTCAACATACCACTCAACATACGTTCATTTTGGCTCTCCTATCGGTCTGATTTTCTCCTCTAATTACTGTTTCCACCCGAGCATCATGATGAGGTTGAGAAACATTGCCCAGGATTAAATGCAAAGCATTTTATTTGTTAACAGTGCTCTATAAATTAAATTATAATTATTGTTATTAATATAATCAAACTTTCAGTAGCTACATACAAACTTAACTACTTGTGTGTATTCATTAAAAAATATTTGCTGTTTCTTTTTAACAGCACATTCAGCTGTTCAATTTTGAACTGAAGCTGGGCTATTGCTTTGGTATTCAGCTCAACTCCTGCAATGACCCAGTGTCCATTGACTTCTACCTACAGGTGCCTAGTAAAAATGTCAGCATGATAACCAGAGTAAATGAGGACACATTAATTAGCATTCCAGGTAATTTAATTGTAACAGAACAAATTGTTTTATAAATAATACAACTTTGCATTAAAAAATTTAGGACGATCTTACTTTACTGCGATGTATTTATTCTGCCATATTTTATGCATACAAAGTCGTAATATTGGGGTTGATTTAAACTTTTATTTTATAAAATCTGCTAACATGTATTCTTAAAAAAGAAGACTTGTCTGTTAATGAGTGTAAAGCTTTGACTGGCAAAAGTATAAAGAGGTCATCACACAAAGATTTATAAGTCCATTATATGAACAATGTTAGTGTTTTCTAGCTATGAAATCCTGCTTGAAACTCAAGTCTGGTAGATACATTTTTACTTGGGATGAAAGAATGTCATATAATTCATCCATTTCTGTTTAGTACCTAGCATCAGTTTGGAAGTGCAGTGGCAGAGAGGTAAAGTGCTTGACTTCCCAATCGGGGGTCCTGGGTTCAAATCTTAATAAAGATGGGATTTTGAATATCAGGATCATTAGGGTGCCTCTGAGTCCACCCAGCTCTAATGGGTACCTGATATTAGTTGGGGAAAAGTAAAGGTGGTTGGTCGTTGTGCTAGCCTATTGACCCCCTCGTAAACCATTGGCCACAGAAACAGATGACCTTTGCATCATCTGCCCTATGGATCACAAGGTCTGAAAGGGGGACTTAATTTTTTAACTAGCATTAGTTAGGACCAATGAAATTATATCTTACCTTATCCAATCTTACAGCATTAATAATAATGGTGATTGCAATTCTTTCATCAGCATGTTAAAATCCTGTTTAACCCTAAATACTGCTCTCATTGTGTAATAAAATGCAGTTTCATTAATTTTAAGTTTACTCTTGGTGCATTTTTTATCCATTTTATTTTCTGAATTATTCTGTTTTAGGCATATCAATATCTCTAGGCCCAGTGGGAAAAGCTGTGCCAAAATTGAACTTTCGTTTTGAAAGATCTGCTGATGGAAAAGTCATCCAGTACTCAGTAAGTAAATGCTGCTAAAAGTTTATATGTATTATTTGTATTTTTTTTTTTTTAAATAGTAGTTAAAATAAAAAATAACTACCTAAAATGAGACCAAATATAAGTTTATGTACATTTCTGACTAATTAATCATTTTAGCATTGATGCATCTTTAGGTAAGGGAAATGACTTAATGAAAGTTTACAGTCATTAAGAATTATTTCATTACTGAATGTCCTTCAAACTTAAAAAGAGCAGAGATTTTACTAAGCAGGTCAGCCTGAAGGAATAAAATATAAGAAAAAAATATTTAAAAATATTAAAAAGTAAGTAAGTATATTTCTTAACCAAAAATAAAGATATTCTACATTTTAATCCTCCCTCAGCCCCCCCAAAAAATCACCCGCAGACACTATATTACTTTATTTTGCTTATATTTAGAAACTTAATGTTTGTTATTAGTTTCTGAATTTCCCTCTGAAAATGATGATGATCCCATCCTAGACCAAACCTGTAAAAGGCTATGATGGTGGGCGGGCGTCATGACCATCATGGTGACACTCCAAAGAGCTTATCATACCACCGGGAAGCCAACCAACTTCCACACTTTGGAAAATGTAGCCTACAGTCGGTCGTTTCTCCACACAGATCACACTGCTAGTGTACGTGGAGAATTCCTTCACTACATATGAAGTGGACCAGCTCAGACGAAGTCTGATTGACAACGAGACTCTCCACGCCCTGCCTTGTGACAAGCTTGTTCTTGACACCGCAGGAGTGCCGTCTGGGGCTTTCAACAGCAGTATAGGAGTGTGTGGGGGTGGGAACAAGAGCTCCGCGCCCACTCCAGCTCCACTCACGACCACTGCCAAACCCTACACACCCTCGGGTGAGTTTTATTCATTGATTTATAGTGATACAAAATGTCGCAGTTAGATGTTTAATCCTTAAGCACCAGTTGGGAAGAGGCTATGGTAGTCGCCTGTGACCAATCTTTGTCGAGAGAGCTTGCTTCCCTATTCACCAAACTGTACAGAAAGATCTATGTAAATAATGCCACAAGTGCTTTAAAATAAAACACTATTTTTACATCTAGGGTTAGGCGAAAGTGAAAAGTCTTTTCCTTCAAATTTTTTTAATTAAAAAAAATGCTGAAAGTCTACAAACACTATATTAAAGAAAATGTTGGTGGATGTGAGGTAGAACACTAAAATGGCGTACACATGGCTAAAGTTTAAATATTGCACGAGCCTGGGATGTTTAAATCAAGGTTCTGTGAGATCTTAGAGTCTATATATTTCTCACAACATACTTATTTTTTGTTTGTAAAAACAGTGTTTGATAGTTATCATGTTTTCCAGAATGCACCTTTGTTAGGAGAAGGGCAATGGCTGAGTGGTTAAGCACTTGGCTTCTGAACCTGGGGTCCTGGGTTCGAATCTCGGTGAAGACTTTGATTTACTAGATTTTTAGGGCACCCCTGAATCCACCCAACTCTAACTGACATTAGTTGTGGAAAGTAAAGAGGGTTGGTTGTTGTGCTGGCCACATAACACCCTGCTCATTAACAACCTTATCATCCTCTGCGCAAGGTCTAAAAGGGGGAAATTCAACTTTCATTGCTAGGCATTAGCGTGAAAGCAGATAGATGTAGCAATGCCTGCTGGATGGATATAAGGGTCATCAATATAACTTTATATTTTACGTTATTGTCAACATAGATGATTGTTGGAGATTTGGTATAAGGACGCCTGTCCAACTAACACTTCTAAGCATATACCTTGCCTGGTATGAATCTCTATTATGGTATGAAACTCTATTATAGTAAATATTTTCTCTATGGAAAGACAAATGAAATCACAAAGTGTCAAACAATGTAAATAAAATATTTAAATTTACTTTAGAAACTTAAATCTCACTTGTTATTCACTCTTTCATCTCTACCTTGAACTTCTTTCATCCACTCATAATTTTCTAAAACAATTTTTTGTAGTAAAGTCCTTCAAAAATCTATTTCAAACAAATAAAATTATTTCAACAAAGAATACAGTCATCTGTTAAAGTCAAATACAATTACTGATTTAACAAATCAAACTTTGAAGCCTTTTTTATTGATAAATTGTCATCAGCCTTTTTTATTGATTAATTGTTGTTGCTACCGGAATTAATCACTTCCAATACTAAGAAATGGTAGCTTCAATATCCCATTTTGTTCCATCATTGTTCAGATCTTTTTCTTTATTATTTTCATTTTTGAAAGGGAGCAGTTCTCAAGTGAAATTAAAGACCACTAAATGTTTCAAAAAATAAACATTTGCTGACCTGTTGAAATTTGGATATTTTTTTTTTATCTATTGTGGGGTCCCAGCCTGCCTTCCCCTTTATCCCCAGCCCTGCATACACCAACTCCACAACACTTACATTCAGTTTTGATATTCTTAGAAAAACATGTCCTGTCATGAAGATATGCAGAATATGGGTTGTGTGGCTTAGTGTCATATACAGTTTGGCTACTTATGAAGGGGACACAAATCTTGACTCAAGCTGAAGCAGCAATGAAACCTTCTCCCTAATACCCCCACCCCAAGATGTCCACTGATGAAATTGAACCAAAGTACACTGAGCAAGCTGTAGCGTAAATAGTAAGATTTAAAAAAAAACTATTGAATCTCAAAGTTAAAATTATTTATTTAACTCTTTTATTCTGACTAACTTACAGCCACACTCAACAAAACTTGTGGTATCCTGTCCAAACCTTGTGGTCATCTTGAAATGTGTGATGTATCCAAAAGTCTTTGTGTTTGTCTACCAGGTGGGTCATTATTATGATCATCGTCTTTTTACTTACAGCTTTTCTTTGGGGTGTACAGAAAACAGAAGAGTTTTTGATATGTTTAATATGATTAAAAAGAGTTGAAATCCATTATTTACCAAGCTCAAGTTATTCTTTAACTCTTGAGGGAGGTTATAGGAACATCTCTGATGACTTTTCATTATTTTAATATTTCTAATATAAGAAATACTTGAGTTCCTCCAACATTACTTCCTCAACAGAGATTCATAAGAACTAATGGAACTCTGGATGAACCTAAAAATCCTGAAAACTTTAAATGTTTCCCCCAGGACTTAATCTACATCCCCATTGTTTTGAAATCCTAGCACCTAACCTTTAGGCCATGTCCACAAAATTATGAAGTCCAAAACTATATGTATTGTTTAATACCTGGTGGTGACACAGATGGGGGTAGTGCTGTGTGTTTTTAGAGTATGCAAATCACCCCAGGCCAGTGCTATATGAGCGGTCAACCGTGGCAAGTGACAGTTCATACCAGTTCGGAAAAGAACTGTGTTGTAAATATTACACACCTAAGTCATGGTGAATGTGATCAACCGACATTCCATCCGGTTCTCGAAGACCTGTAGGGACCCTATATAAGAGCGAATGTGTTGGAGTCAAAGGACTTCACATTATCTAGCAATGTGACCAGCACTAGGCGAAGTCAGAACAGCACGGAGTGTAGACGGTCTGGGAAAGAGGCAAGGTTTTTGTACAGTCAATGTAATGTTATTGCCAACTTTACAGTATTTGTGATGTATTTGAAATAAAACTGTTACTGTTACTTTGGAGCCCCGAGTTCTTTGAGATAGTTGTGTCGTAGTTTGCAGAGAGCCTGGATAGTGAGAAACGTAACAGTATTATCTTTTTGAATATGGGCACTGGCAATTTGGTAATAAAAAAAATAGAAGCTGATGGTTAAGTTACAGATACTTGTGTATGCTTAATTATAGAACAGGTGCTTAAGAATAATATTAAAGTTCCTCTTTCAGACCATAGGGCAAGTGATGCAAAGATTATCTGTTTCTGTGGCCTATGATTATTGAGGTTGTCAGATGACCAACATAACGACCAACTGCCTTTACTTTTCCCCATCTAATGTCAGGTACCCATCAGAGATGGGTGGACTCAGCATTGTCCTAGAATTCTTGAAATTAAAAATCCCAGTCTTCACCAGGATTTGATCCCTGGACCTTCCAGTTCATTACTCAGCCACTGTGCCTCCCATAAAATAGCTTAGGGATATGATAATCCCATTATAACATAGAAATGCTAGATAGATACAAAGAAACTGCTTTTTGAAAGTAAACAAATAGTGCGCAAGAATAGAGGACGATCCAGAAACATATGGCATTTGATATCAGGAATGGTTTTTGGACAAACTTGGATAAAGGAGAAAAGCAGACTTATGTAGCTGAAATATTCCAATCGGCAAATGAACAAGTTATAAAGAGAAAAAAAAGCCTCATGAGCCACATTAAAAAAAATTATGTAACTTTCAATGAAGAAATAGATAATGTTATTATTTTATAATCAATTTTCATAAGGGTTTTTTTTTTTTTATGCCCATGTACAGTTTGTTCATGTTATATGTATTTATGGTCTTGTAAGCCTGGGTGCTAATATAAGAGTAGTACCCCTCATCCAAAGATAAGAGAATATTGTCAAAATGCAATGAGGTCTCCTGCAGAGCAGTGCACCAGAAGTTAAACTTAAGTAGAGTTCCCTTGGGGCTAAGATAGGAAATACAAACACTTGCAACTGGTGTATACAAATAAACATCTTAAGCATCATCAGCTACATAGTGGGGGCACCACATTGCAGTTTCAGAAGAAGTGAACAATCAGCAAACTGATTCAAGATTTACATTTTTTACTAAATCAGCTGATCAATAATTTAGAGAACCCTGAAATGACCAAGCTGATCATAATAATAATGGACAATGTGTTTTATTGTTTTCCACAGAGGCCATCCTGTCACAAAACAATGATGCATGTGTAGGTTTCAGCCAGTATGGGAGCCCTTGTATGGCTGACAGTGAGTGCAGTTACCTGAATGAGGAATGCAAGTTCTCCTCTCAGCAGGGTCAGAAGGTCTGCCAATGTGAGGATGGCTACAACTACAACCCGGGGACAGAGAGCTGCACATTCACACATCCTGGAGACCACAGTGGTTTGTAGTTCCACTTATCTTATTTCTAGTTTCTACTTTTGTAAAGAAAATTAAAAAGCAAGCAAGTAAATTTTTTTGTTTGTTTGATATTGTCAAATGTAGTTTCATTCTATTCACAATTTTCGTGATCTGTGCAAAACATAGTAGAATGATATGCTTAACTGTGAAGAAAAACGATATTTTATGGTGTCAGAGGTGTCAGCAAACAACATTTATAGTGTCAGAGGTGTTAGCAAACATTTATAGTGTCAGAAGTACCAGCAAACAACATTTTTAATGTCAGAAGTACCAGTCATTTATGATGTCAAAAGTGTTTAAGTGAACTCCACTGTCAGAAGTGTCAGAACTGCTAACTTAACAGATTTATGAGCACCAGAGGAACAAGTCAAGAATTTTTTCTATTGCTGTCAGAAGTATTTTAATACAACAGTAACATTTATACAGATATTTTTTTTAAATTAGGCAAGTGAACTATTTAGTAAACACAGGAAAAAGTAACTCTTAAAATATTTTTTTACACAAATCATGGCGCCACTCAACTAGCAAGAAAGCTAAGACCTGATTATTGACTCAACTATTTCTCATTTGGTGTTGTTCAGTGACACATTCAACATTTTAGAGATGACCTAGATCTACATTTAGTGAGACCAGCACACAATTTTTCAAGTGAGATTCAAGTGATCCAAAAGTGACATATTATCTTCAGCTAGCTTAACAGAAAACAGAGCTGAAACTAAAAGTTAACTGTACATACTATTTTAACTTGTACTTCAAGATTGAACTCTACATGAATTGCAACTAATCTAGAATTTATTACATTTTTTGACTACACACTTGGTATCTAGATCTACTACTACATGTCATATTGACCTGCCATGACACAGTTACCGTTAGCGAGCTATTTTTTTCATCTGTGATGAAATGAACAATTTGAACTGTTCCTGTCTGAGCTGTATTTTCAACTTCGACATATTTTCCAGTTGACTACTGTCCTAAGTGTCATTTATCTGGAAGCCTGATTTATGTGGTTGTACTTTTACACCAGTTGAGATAGCTTTAGGAGCACAGCATTGTTCAAAGTCACTTTAACATCCTAAGCAAAAGAGATCAAACATGATATGCTGAGACAACCTGGATACTACAGCCTGTGTGGGTGAAACTAGACAACCGTGATACTACAACCGGTTTGGGTGAATTCAAGGACTTGAGTACCGTATCATTTAACATTGTACTGTGGATTTAACAAGTGGATTACTATTTTGTTCATACGTATATGAACTGTATTTGTGACATACTTTACATGGAGCATCACCGGAACTTTCTGGACAAGTCAAGCATCAAGTGAATATTTAAGGGAAGTAACTTTAATTACCCGTTAGTATTAATGAGTATTGATTGGTTCTCTTTTGAACTACACCACAATTTTTGTTCATTGTTTACATCTTTATTTATAGATACATCTGACCTTTAGGGACTAAATTTAATTATCTATTGAGTCTGAGCATTTATTTATTTTTTTTCCAAAGTAAGCATCCACGTATTGGTAGGGACTCTTTAGATAAAGTAAATACTTGATCGTATAGCTGTACTAGTCCAGTTTGTATTTCGTCATGTATCTATCATATTGTTAAACTCTTGTATTGTCTTGTTTACATTTGTTTAATTTTCTTTTTGCGTCATAGTTATTTCTCATTGTAATTCTTTGGCTACTATTTCTACTATCTTGTAATGTCTCTTTAAAGCAGACTGTTTAGTATCTATAGTGTATTTATGTTTGTCTAATTACTTATTAATATATATAATTATTTTTACTTCTTATTTCAACCTATTTTTTATTATTATCAACACTACACTACACACTTGATACACTATGGGATATACTTTTATTTGAGATTGTGACAAGATTGATTGTATATAATATATACTTTGAGCACATTCAACTATTTTGATACTATTTGTATGGACACTGATTAGTGAAAAAGCAGAAACTTAACATATTACATTGATCACTATTTATCAGACTAATAAGACTCACATAATTGTGAATTATTTGTTACAATAAATTTTTACACTGGAAGTGGAGATACTAAAAATACATGTGAACACATAATTGACCAGTAAAGTATTACATATGCATATTTATGAACTAGACAAAGCACCAAGAATAATTTAAGAAATCTCATATACTCAATTGCTGAAAACAAAATATATTTCTACTATTATCTGTAATTGATATTTGAGCAATAATAATTATTTATTGTACAATATTTCATTAACAACTACCTAGTGCACACATATCTATTAATAAACTATATTCATTTGAATCTTTGAAAATGGCCGAGTATGAAAAACTAATAGAGATAGTAGATAAACTAAAGTTAAAAGAAGATGATAGAGCAGCATTCATCAAAACTGAAATAGACAGAATTAGATAAGAAAAAGACAAGCAACTAGAAGAAAGGCTACATGAAAGAAGACTCAGAGAGAGAAAGAACAAGAAAACTTAGAGAAAGAAAAAGAACGCCAGCATGAAATAAAACTAAAGGAACGTGAGGGGAAAATGGCAATACTAGCAAAAGAAAATAAAGATAAATCAGAAAGTCAAACTTCATCTGCCTACAATCATCAGTACCACAGCAAATTTAGGAACTTTGACCCAAAAGAAGACACATTAGAGAATTTCATTATCCAATTTGAATACATCTGTCAAACAGCAAATATGAATAGTGCACAAATGGCTCAACAACTGCTAGCTAACCTAAGAGGTGAACCATTAAACATCATCGACACACTTAACTATGGAACATAGAAAAGACTACAACACAGTAAAGCAAAGACTTATTGAACATTTTGGCAAGACAGAGGAGCACTATCGAAAACTTTTTAGGGAAATAAAACTAGCCAAGAATACAGATTTAAAAAGAACAATACATGACATGCGCCAAAATATGATAAAATGGCTACAACTCGCAAACTGTAACTTAGAAGATCCCAAGCAGATCTTAGATTTCTTTCTCTTTGAGAATGTGTTAATAAACGTTACAGATGCAGCATTCTCATTCTTGAAGGAAAAAAAAAAAAAATGAAGCTGAATTAATATCTAATCTAACAACTTACAAGGACTCCCACCCAAACATCACCATAGACAAAAGGGAATTGTACAATGTAGCTGCAACAGTGACAGAAAACCATCCAAGATCTACAAATAAATTTAAATATGCCAAGAGCCTACAATGTTTTTTCTGTGGCATATTGGGTCACACCAAAGCAGAATGCAGAAAGAGAATAGAATCATAACAACAGCAATATTCAAATAGAAATCATAAATATAGAAGAAATAACAAAAATTATAAGAGCTTCAGTCCAAACTATAATAGATCCTATCAACAACAATATAACAGAAGAACATGGCAAAGCTACAGCCCAACTAACACTAGACCATATCAAACAAACAGAAGATGGCAAAACAACAGAATGTCAAGAAGAGATCAATTTGAATATAGACAACATACTTACCACAATCACAATCATACCAGACAAAATATAGCAGCAGTAGCAACTGAAAGATCAATGCAATATGAAACAGCAGCATGTATACAAACAAAAGTAGCCAAATTAAAAGTTTATCCTGCCTATGTCGATATTATCCTGCGTATGTCGATGGCATTAAAGTATATGCATTACGTGACAGCAGCTGTACCTCAATCATTGTGAAAAAGTCACTTTTAAAACCTGAACAGATAATAGAAGACAAGGTCACATTGACTTATGCGAATAAAGATCTATGGGAAGTATGTGAAACAGCATTAGTTTTCATTGAATCACCATGGTTCACTGGTCAATACAAAGCTATAGTAATGAACAACCCAGCTGAATAACTAATCATGGGGAACATAGAAAACATAGTTGAACTGTCTGAAGAAGCCTTAGTAAAATGGGCTAATAGTGTAAATCAAGAAAATATAGAAGTAGCTGCAGTAACAACAAGAGCTCAAGCTAAATTAGATAAGGAAAGCAGAAACACTGACACAAGTGAAGTGACCAGTGTAAGAAATAAAGGCAAACAGTATATTTCAAACAAAGATACTGTACACATAGAGTGTCAAATGGAGAACAGATCAAAAATAAAAAATGACAAGAAAGACAAATCTTTTATGGCCATAATTCCAAACAAGAATGTCAACAAAGATGAATTAATTGAGATGCAGCAAAATGATCCAACAATTTCGAACATATGCAAAAGTTTATGCAATAGAACTGAAGGACCATACAGCAAAATAAATGTAGTAGCTATAAAGCATAAGAAAATAAGAAATGGAAATGAAGTACTACAAATAGTAATACCTCAGCAATTGAGAAAAAGCATCATTGAAACATGTCATGACAGTCCCTTGGCTGGACATATGGCTTACACAAGAACAGTAGAAAAAATTAGACACAACTGTTTCTGGCCAAAGATGGAGCAAGAAGTGAAGGCATATACTAAGAGTTGTGTACAGTGCATAAGAAGAAATCCAATTACAGGGAAACACAAAGCACCTCTACAAGAAACAGATACAGTAGAGACACCATTCAAAAAACTAGCCATGAACATAGCTGAACTTCCAACTGTAACAGCTAAAGGAAATAGATACATATTATCATTCATGGATTTTGCCTCACGCTGGCCTGAAGCTTTCCCATTAAAACACATTGATGCAAGTACGATATGCAGACGTTATTACTATTATTTACCATGATAGGCTTTCCTAGAACCATTGTCAGTGATAACGGAACTCAGTTTAAAGCAGCCCTAACAGTGAGGAAATTCCGTCAACAAACTGAAAAGTAGTCCCAGGAGAGAACATGCTATGGTAGTACAAAGCAATGATGAAGAAGAATGTGAGATATTTGAAGATGAGACAGATAGCGAACTAAATTTTTTTCTTCATGCCTGTGCTGTATCCCAACATATTGAAACACCAGCAGCAAATGAAGAGCAAGTAGAAAATGTATTGAGAGAGTACAAGGATGTGATTACAAATCAACTAGGGAGGACAAGCATAGTTCAGCATAAAATCAGATTGAAAGACTATTCTGCAATAAAGAAAAAAACCACCACTTGTGATTTGAACCGTTGGTTCTGGCAAATAGAGAGATCCAAAAAGTTTGCCGTGTTCAGCTGCAATTTGCCAGGTCTAGTAGGAGTGTACCAATGGAATGTGATGCCATTTGGCTTAGTGAAAAGTATGGCAACATTCCAAAAATGTATGGCCAAGTTGCTGCAGGGAATAGAAGATGTAGTTTTCTACGTGGGTGATATCTGCATATTTTCAAAAACTTGGGAAAATCACATTAAAACTCTCAAACAAGTATTAAATAGGCTAAGGGAGAACAAGTTGACTATAGCCCCTGATAAACGATATATAGGGAAAACTAAAATAGAATTTTTAGGCTATGAAATAGGAAACAAACAAATAAGGCCTACTAGAAGCAACCTAAATAAAATAATGCAAGTTAAACCACCAGAAACTAAAAAAGACATTCAAGCCATTATAGGATTATTTAATTTTTACAAGAAATTTATTAGTAACTATACACAATTAATATCTCTTTATGACTTATTAAAAGTAAAGAACAGCAACAAGGACACATATAAGAAAATAATTGCGGCTTCTAAAGAATGTAGAGAAGCAGTAGATAAACTCAAAGAAATATTTAATGATGATAAGAGATTACATATACCCAGTAAAGATATGTGTATCATATTTAATTTGTGGTGTTATTACTTAAACTAAACTTGTTTGTGTCTGCTACATCAAGTGTCATTTCCTTATTCTGTGAATTATTATATGAACCCAATGTCACCACCACGCCTACATAGATAAACCGACAATAATATCACAGCATCAAAATATAACCTCAGTGACATTTATGATGTCAAAAATACAGCGGTGACACTTTTCTTCCAGAGCTGAGGGCAATGATTCTTCGCTGTCCATAGCTTTCTTGGTCACAATATTTCTCTATATAGAGCAGTGTTTTCCCAGTAGTCAGCATCAATGTTCACAGTTTTGAGGTCCATTTAGATTATATTCACATATCACAGGTGGAGACGACCAGTTGTATTTCCTATAAATTCAATGTGTCTTTATAAATTCTGTGTTATTCATCTTAAAGAATAAAATATTTCAATAGAATTCACTTGGTTACTTGACAGGGCATGATAAACAGAACCAAACTTCCAAGTCAGACAACTCTCCTATGGACAGCACTGATAACAAAGTTGTTAAACATAATAGTGAGTAAATTCCCTTTATTTAACATTTAATTAGAATGATTCTCCTTATATTATTATATTCATTCTTTGTGTGTAATTAAAAAAAACAATAGCATTATCTAGGACTTAAATAATAAGACTCACACTAACTATATGATATTTCTTTGGCCACATCTCTTGTCCACACTGGAAATGACATTTTGAATATTTTACCTCTACCTATCCTTAGTCTGTTGGACCATTGGGGCACCAAGCAAGATTTGTCGACCGCCTTTCTCAGTTCCTCCCTGTCTTTTGCCTTGTTTAAAATCTCTATCAATAGTGGGCCCATCCATTCTTTTATGTTGTCCTCCCATTGCTTTCTCTGTCTGCCCCTTCTTCTTTTTCCTGGTACTGTTCCCTGAAGGAAGGTCTTTGTGAGCCCTTACAAATCATAAACTTCAGAATACTCTGTGAAAAATATCTCCAACACCAAGAGAACCTTTTCCATGTCTTTATTGATTTCAAGAAAACTTTCGATCGAGTATGGCACAGGTCACTCTGGGCGACAATGGAAAAGTACAACATCAATAAAGACATAATCAAAGTTATCCAGAACCTCTACAAGGATGTCACCAGTGTGATGTACTTCAACAATAATATTGGGGACTGGATCATAACCACATTTTGAATATAGACACTAGTAACCCCTCTTTCATACAGAACACTCTGTTTAATCAGGCCAGTGAGAAGGAGCTCTTGTTTGCTTTTGCTGGCCTAGAGTTTAAAGAGCCTATGGCTCAACTTTACATGACAGTTTGAAATAGTTTATTTCAACCATCCAAGAGTTCTGTTTATTTTGTCAATGCAAGCTCAGATATGAACAAAAAGAAAACGGCTGCAAACTAGTTTAAAATGTTGTGTTTTTCTCCTCTTTCATGAGGCTACCTTATACTTTATTTATCATTTCATTTCTTTCTTTATTCAGTGCCTATCATTGTTGGTGCTTCGCTGGGTGGAGCCATTCTGGTCGGACTCTTAGTTTGGCTAGTCATGTACTATCAGCAGCGTCGCCGCAGGCAGATGTTGGGGATCTCCTCAGACGAGAGCAGGACTCCAATGCTAAGTAGACAAGATGAGGATAATCTTATCATGTGATTACATTCCAGGAGCACAGTTTAATTACTTGATTTCATTCCATTTCGTTGATGTTTCTACTGTTTATACCTTTAGACCAAATGTTTTTTTAAACTTTTTTTTTTTACACTGTAGACCTATTTATTAACTTGCTTATAGGTTGTTTTCTTTTTGTATAAGCTTTTTTCCTTATATGTAGATCTGCTTCTATTTCACCAATAGGTTTCCTTTTTTTACAATAAAAACTGTATAGACTGTTTAATTTAACTGCATTTCCATTTTGGCTTTCCTCTTGTAACTTGTAATAATATATTGGAAATTGGAATATGACGAATATGTAGTATTGTAGGGAGCGATCTTTAAAAAATAATCAATGACAAGCCTTTGTCAGTTGTGTAATATTTGCATAGCATAATAGCATACTATTCTAAAAGAGATTTAAGTTAGCTAAGGATTTTTGTATTAACAAGACATGAGTGACATGTTATATTTAAACAAGAATGTACCGGTATTCACAAATGTTATTTGTATATAGCTTCATTTTCTAGTAGCTTGATATTCTAAATTTGATTAACTCCCTTTGCTTGACTAGCTCCCTTGTTTGATCTAACTATGCATGTAGTCCTGGTATAAAAGATACATTACTATTACTTATTTGGATAGCATCCTTTTTTAAAAAACTTTTTCGGTAAATCTTTTTTTTTGTTGCTTTCGAATGAATGGTAAAGAAGCTTTGTTGTTGTAAAAAATATGTAAATATTACATATTATTAAGACTATTTATTATATACTGTGTTTAGTTTTTTGTTGCAATCTCATATTTCACAATTTTTTATTTGGAGGGAAAGGAAGCAGGAGGGTTCCCTTTAATTATACGTCCTGCTTGATTAACTCTTTCTCTCCGTAATTATTTACCACATTCTGTTGGAATCAATGTTGGTATCGTCAGTTAGGAGAGAAAGAGTTAACATTATAAGGAAATAAACTTCGTCAGTTATTGTGTATTGTCATACACTTAATGTTTTGCTTCACAGCCTACCATTTCCTCAAGTGAACATTCCATAAAGTTCTGTTATATTTTAGGGGGGGGGGGGGGATGTGTTATTTCTTTATTTTTGTTTTATTTGTGAAACCGACTTTTTGGGTTCTTTCAATCAATTGCAGCACATGGATAAAAATGTCTTTCAAGCTAACTTGTTGATGTTGTGGATTATGGTATGATCATTCATTTAACTCTTTCTCTCAGTAATTATTTACCAAATTCTGGTGGAATCAACGCTGGTATCGTCAGTTAGGAGAGAAAGAGTTAATGCTGTCATGGTGGACTCAATGGATTTCTCTTGGATGGCACACCATTGATGTCTTTTTGAACTAAATGTTTTGTAGCTAGCACATAATGTGTTTCATTTATCAAAAAGTTTTGTCCAGCACACCATGATGTATAATTTAACCAAAAAGTTTTGTAACTAGCACAAAATGGTGGTTTAATTTAAAAACTAAATGTTTAGTCGCTAGCACACCATAAAAAAAATGTGTGGCTAGCACACCAGGATGTATTATTTAACTAAAAGTTGTTTGGTTATCACACCATGATGTGTTATTTAACTCTGAAAAATGTCAAAGCTGACATACCTTCATGAGTCTCAACTTTTGCAAGTGTTATAGCTGAGCTTGTCATGATGTTATGTTGAAAACCTCTCTGATGATGTAGAGCATCACATCACTCAGAGTTTTATTGATTCCCATTTCTTTGTTGTCATTATAATGTAATTTTATTGTTGCAACGTACAGTGATGCATCTCTCAATCCTCTAAGCCACAACCCAAACTTCTGTTTACACTTGCAATGCAAAGTCTCTTGTAAGCTCCCTTTATCTACCTTGGGCATCTCTTTAAAGCCAACTTTACATCTTGCCACCAATTCTACATTTTTAAAAAAACAGTATTTTACAAATTTGTTTACGTCAGTATTCTCATAGTATTTTGACGTATGGGACTATATATGATAATGTCATTCACCAGTGAAAGTAAAAACTATTTTTTTCTTAGAAGTATATTTCAGTAATCTACAATCTTGCAAGTATACAGCGAGTATACTTTAAAAAGAGTTCTGGTTTACAAAAAATGATTATTTTATACATTTATTGGAGTAGGTGTATAAAATGTGTGCACACTTAACAAATCCTAAATAAATCTATTTGAACTGATGTGAATAAAAGCTAGTTACTGTTGATCCATTGCTTTATCAGAAACTTTGAAATTCTTCTAGCTCAGTGCAAACTTACTTCTTGCTCAAGCTCATGAGACCAAGTGTACTGTATTAAAGATGAGCTCTAGACTATTCTGTAGAGCAGTGTTTCCTAAATTGTGTTCAGCGGAATACTAAAAGATATTCCACGAACTGCTAGAATAATTAGCAAGTAGGCAAATTAATCTGTCTAAAAAGATAAGCAAATAATTCCTCTAAATACTCAGAATGTGCGAAGTGTTCTGTTAAGGCAAATGTTTGGGAAACCCTGCTGTAGAGTTATTGATGATAATATATATATATATATATATATATATATATATATATATATATATATATAAACTAAATATTTTGATGCATCATCTAAAACAAAGAATTTGCAAACTGTCATCCCTGAATGCTCACCTAAATTATTTGTGTGTTCTGTTCCATATTAGTGTGGACTGTACACAGCAACAAACTTTTACTTGTTTTTTTTTTTTTTTGCCTGTTTCATTTGTTAAATGCTAAACCTAACTGGGGGACGTAGTGACAGAGAGGTAGAGTGCTTGGCTTCTAAACCAAAGGGGTCTCATGATTAAATCCCTTCATAATTTTAAGGGCACCACCAAGACCACCCAACTCTAATGGCTACCTGACATAAGATAGGGAAGTAAATGCGTTTGGCCGTTGTGCAGGTCACATGACAGCCATCACATTAACTGTTGGCAATTGAAACAGATGACCTTTAAATCTTCTGCAATAGCACTATCACTTGGTCAGCAAGAAGTTATTTTCTTTACATGGATTTTTTTAGATGATGTAAAGGTCATCTGTTTCTATGGCCGACGGTTAGTGAGGGTGTCATGACTGACCGCTTTACTTCCCTATCTTATGTCAGGTACCCATTAGAGTTGGGTGGACCAAACCTTAAAATCCTGAAATAAAAAATCTGAGTTTTCAACAAGATTTGAACCCTGTACTTCTTGGTTTGGAAGCCAAGCGCTTCAATTGTGAAGCAGGATCCAAAGATTGTATATCACATAACTAACTTTTTTTTTTCATACCAAATCTGTTCTAAACATAGCCCTAAAAAAAGCTTAACTTTATTTCACATTCATATTGATGTTTTGTATGATGTATTATGTTGTTTGTTTTATTTTATGGAGGTTGGAATCTTTTGTTGATGGATCTAATTTACTATTTAATTGAAAGAAAAACAAACAAACACAATCAAATCTGTAAATCAATGAAAGAAAATAAATATATTTATTGTCTCCCTTGTTCTAAGATAGGAATTCTGTTAAAATTATAAAGAATTTTTTATTTTTCTTTATAAAAGTTGCCACAGAAATAAATTTGAAAGTATCTGGACAAAGTCACATCATTGTGTTATTTGTACATAAAGTCTTGTATCTATTTCAACAAAAATGTGTTGCTTGTTAAACAATTTACAAATATGTATTAAATTGAACTGATTTTATTGTCTGGAAATTAAATATTTCTTTTTTTTTTTTTTCATAGCCTAGCATCGATTGCTTGATATTGGAATCTGCACCATACTAAAGGAAATCATTTTGTGTAAACAACCAATGCTAGAGATCTTTAATGTAGAGCACACTGAGAGAGATTACTTGCTTTAGATTTTTAACTTTTTTTCTCCGTTATTATTACCACATTCTGGTGGAATCAATGTTGGTATCATCAGCTAGGAGAGAAAGAGTTAACTTGTATTGTTTCTCACAGTGAAACATAGCTAAATGCATTGGGAGGTTATTGGGAGATTCACTTTTACTTGTTTGGGTATGTAAGCAATTTTCTCAGTACATGACTCCCCCCCCCCCATTCTGTATTGTTTGAAAAAGTTTTGTAATATCCAAGATGTTCTTAACATACGAAGACACATTTACAAGCTCATCCTGTTTGGATCCAAGAATGCATTAAATACAAAATGTTTCATTCTTATGAAATTCAATATCAAAAGGTCAGGAAAATGTGATGTTCCCATGGAAAATATTTATTTGGTCTGTGGTTTAAAAACAATTCAACGATGGAATTCATTAAAGAATACGAAACAATTTTGTTTAAGGTAAAAGAAATGAATGGTATCGTAGCGTGGGGAAAGGGGAATAAGAAATCACTTATGAATGTTTTTTTTTCTTCTAAGCATTATCTTAAAGGACGTAATCATCTTCTTGTTTGAAGTAATGTCTATATTATATAAGATAAGATTATATTGTGTATTTGGTTTGTAAAACAATACTTCCCTTTTAATTTTCATAACAAACACATAGCTTTGCCAGGAATTTATGTTTGTATATACAGCATTTATATTTAGATGCCCATTAATCAATATGCAATATATGTAACAATGTCTTCACCTATTTGATTACTTACAAAGATAGTTTTAATTTACAATCTGCACTCAGATATACTAGCAATATATATGGTAAAAATATTGAAAAGCTTTTTTTTTTTCTTTTTAATTAAAAATTTTAATTGGAAACTCAATCTGAATAACATCGAAAAAAAAAAAGCTTATCTAAGGGAAACAAATCTGTCCTTACAACTATATCCATCAATAATGTAGTGTTTTTTTTCCCTTATTCAATATGCAACAAAATAATTAATTACCAATTATTGACTAATTAGTTATTTTTTGTATTGATTCATGTTTAAATAACTGTTTAAAGTATCAACTTGATTGGAGAATAGCGGTAACAATTATTTAAGAGACTAAACCTTAGTAATTTAGTGATATCTGTGAATACTGAAAGATTAATTTCCCTTGTTGGCATCAAACAATATAATTAATTACCAGTTATTAGTTGACTAATTGTTTTTTGTTTTTTTTTAATTGTCTACGCCTATAAATATTTGTTGCAAAGTTTCAGCTGGATCTGAGAATGGGTACCACACAGAGATAGTGATTTGATATAAGCTTTGTCAAAATAATAGTGAATTCTTAGAAAAAAAAAAGAAACATGACCATTAACCTCTGACCCAACCAACAATAGTGTCTCTGTGACATCTGTTTGTATAAGGTTTTCTTGGACATCATGTTATCAAAGTAATACATGAAATAGTCTGTTTTGATGCAAACACTTTAGGCATGTCCATGTGAAATAATGAAGCTAGATTTGTATTCAAACTACATTCAACAAAACAAGTGGTTCAAACTGATGATACTTGCTCAAACTTAGGATACATAATTAGATACAAGAAGTTCTGTTCTTTTTTTTAACAGCTTTAAAGTATTAGAAAGGATAATGAATATTAATACAATTTTTATACATAATTCAATCACAGTCAAAATATTATTTATTGATATTTACATAATTAAAAAAAATTAATGGATAATGGAATACAATCAAAAGCTACTCAATAACTGAGACATAATAAAAACATTTGAAATCATTTAAACTCATAACTAATTTATCAATAACATATCAGTGACAAAATAAATAAAGCGTATTGTGTGGGTACTGAGCACAATCAAGGTAAGGACTTCGAAACCAAATATGCCAACTTTGAAGCTTGAGTTCTCATTCTCTGAATCTATGAATAACATTGTCATCTGAAAGATACACACATAAATTGCGTTGTTTATTAACTTTGTAGATGGAAAGTTTATATCATCGAGAAGGTGTCTTTTAAGCAATTTTTTTTTTTAAATAAGGGCATCAATAAGAGGGATTTTTGAAGGGCGAGGTTTTGTATCATTGTTTGCTTCAATGTTTTGGACATGGACATCCGGAAGAATTGTGTCATCTACACACCCACCCACACATTTCAACCAACATTACTGAATCATCTCATTCTAGCAACTAGCCGATTTGAAGTGCGTTGAAGTCCGATTTGTGCCTTGAAGTGAGACCAATCATTGTAGCTCGTTGCCACGTCAAATGTCTGTTCAACGTGGCAACGATCTATTGGTCTAAACTGCCCACAGGTTGTGACGTTGCAGGTCAGGGTTGAGGCCTTCTATAACGGATGGTCTCGGTTGAAACGTAGCACATACATTGACATGTGAATCAATAATGAGAAATGTCAACATCTGATACTCCAAAACGTGCGGGGATCAAGAAAACGTTGTATTGAACGCAGGAAGATAATTCAGCAGGACAATATTTTGCACTGCATTCAGATCAGGCTTCACACCTTGCAGTGGATCATATGATACATTCGCATGTGTCACCTCCTCACTTATGGTTAAAAAAAAAAAAGAAGCGGAAACAGCGATTACGGAAACAGCAGACGTGTTTCCAAATAGAAAAAAAAATAAATTCTTACCTATTTGTGTAGTGTCAGACTCGTCTTTCAAACTATTTGTGGTCGCTTTGGGAGTTGTGCTTGTTGCTGCTTTGGTTGTTGGCCTCTTAGTGGTTATCACGGTACGGTCATTTAAAGCTTGAATAGGCCTATAGTCATTGACCAGTGGCAAATGTCTTTCATTGTATAGACTTCTGAAGATGTTCAGCTGATCAGATTGAAATCAAAACCTTTATTGACATAGACGCTAATATTGACATAGACACTAACATTGACATAGACACTAATATTGACATAGACACTAATATGGATGTTGACATGGACATACACATTGATAAAGACATTTTTAAAAAAGAAAAAAAAAACCTAGATGCTCTTACTGTAAGGAAACTTGAATAACTTAAGTTGCCAGTAAGAAAAACTTTATATAATAGAGTAGACTACTGGTGAAAGTTTGGTTCATTTATCTTATATAATGCAGACGTTACTTCAAAAAAGAGGTCATTGGTTTTCCTGGCTAGCTCAGGGGCGTAAGGATCTCATTTAATCCTTTTGACTGTAATGGGTACTTGGAAACTTTTAGAGATGATAATTCGAGACCCTTATCATCACCATGAAAGGGAAATTTTCAGGGCCAGATTTACCACCGAGCAAGGCCTAAACTTTAAAAAGAACCCTTCCACGTTTAAAAAATATAAATTTTAAACAGAATAGGACCTCTTAAAAAAATAAGGAAAGCGAGATTAAATTTACAAGTACTAGCTTTCTTAATTCACATATGTGGTATTATTTTATTATTTAGTGCATTTATATCACAGCTTGAATGGGGTAAGGAGTCAGTAGGGACTTCCGCAGATATCCTGCACAGGACCTCCAATTACTAAAATACGGCATTGTTAGTTTGCATAGTTTGCACATATTTTATTGACATGTAACAATGAGTGTTCATAAACCCAAAAGTAACTTAAACCATTCGTTTTTAGCGGCCCCCAAAAGGGAAAAAGACGCTATTAGTTTTGTGCGAAATGTCTGTCCGTCTATCCGTCTGTCCGTCCGTCCTGTTTAGCTCTCGTAAACTAGAAAAGATATTGAAAATCCAACATCACAATATTTTAGACCATTCAAAGTTCTGATGCAACGGTTACTTTTTTTTTTCCTGAAACCGAAAAATCTAATTTTTAAAATCAGTTATGCAAGCAGTTTTTTTAAAGAGAAAAAGCTAATTAGTATGCATTATAAGTTAGACCTAATTTAAAACGAATAGTAATCTTATAAATTTTATTTGCTTATAATTATTTTTAATGGTGTCATTGCAAAGATTAGAATAAAAAAATTAAGTCTTTTCAAAACAATTACATTATGTAAAGACCAGGAAAGGATCGGTAAAGCGCTTAGCTTCCGAACCGAGGGTCCCGGGTTCAAATCCTGGTGAAAACTGGGATTTTCAACTTCAGTATCCTTGGGCGCCTCTGAGTCTCTAATGGGTACCTGACATTAGTTGGGGAAAAGTAAAGGCGGTTGGTTGTTGTGCTGGCTACACGACACCCTCGTTAACCGTAGGCCACAAAAACAGACGAACTTTACATCATCTGCCCTATAGACCACAAGGGGAAAGGGGAACTAATTAGGCCAGGTTTACATCTAACTTTGCATTCACTTGCACCTATCCTTTGATCTGCAGCACCATTGGGGCACTACACAAGATCTGTCAACCTTCTTTCTCCATTCTTATCTCTCATTTGTCTTTGATATAATTTCATTTGGATGTTCTTTCTGAAAATATTGAAGCCTGCCTGGGTGGACCACTTCGGGGGCCGATTTTAAGTTTGTGTTTCCACACAAACTGTCTTTGTAACCTTGTTTTTTAAATATTCTACAATGTTTGTAAAATATTTTATTTGTTTCGCATGTTCCTTCAGAGTTGAAGATAATTTACTTCCTAGTCCAAACCTCCCGCAAGACGACGGGGGATGGGAGCTGGCAGGGTTTGAGCCCGGGACCATCGAGAAGTCCGAACGACAGTCCAAGGGCAAACCGTACGACCAAGCAGCCTTCCTAAATTGCATGCTAATTATTCAGTAACATGCGTGTGGAAATAAAATTTAAAAATATATTGAAACCATTATCATCTATGAACGAAACATGTTTCCTTAACCATTATACAAAATTTATTTTAGCATTAAGTTCTCTCGCTTACCTGGTACTCAGATATAGGAATGTGTTCAGTGGCAATGGACCAGATGACTGTTTCATAACATGGGGGCGTGGTCAGGCTTCCAAAGTAACGGTAGTAGTCCAGTTTGTTTATGTTGTCTGGGAGTATGTCCATCAAGGGGAACAACTCTATCTCTGTTTCATTATCTGGAGCAAACAAAAATGTTTTAAACTAATTACTTCCCTTACATTGCAGATGGAGGTTGTGAGGTACGTTAAAGGAACATAATGTCTCAGGCTCTAAGTCAGCGGTTGTAAACCTTTTATGCTCGGCGACCCCTTTTTAAATCCCCCACTCTGCCGCGACCCCCCCCCCCCACACACACACATACAGCAAAAGAAGAATAGACAACAACAATCCATATTTTCGATGGTCTTAGGCGACCCACGGCAAATTGTCAATCGACCCCTAAGGGGGTTGCGACCCACAGGTTTGGAACCCCTGGTCTAAGCTATCGACAGTTCAGTTCAATATTTAATAAAATCCATGACCGTAGAAAAGATAATGTTCCGATTCTATGGATATTTCTATCTATTGGCCTCCTTAAGTCGTAGAACGACTATGGTTCATCTCCGAGCACACTTCCTCATGTGGCTGTGGAGCCCTATTTTGTAGAGACTCTCGTTCACAAATAGCGCAGGTTAAGGTGGCTTTTGCTTCGGTGGTAGTGGAGTTGGCCATCTAGAGCTATGTCTTCCCAATGGTCAGTATTGATGTTCACTGATTTGAGGTCCCGTTTTATTACATCTATGTAACGGTGGTGGGGGCGACCAGCTTTTCTTGAGCCAGTCGCGAGTTGTTTATAGAGGATGACTTTCGGGATGCGCTCGTCCTCCATCCGGCGAACTTGTCCTAGCCAGCGCAAACGGCGTTGTCTGAGGGCTGTAAAGATGCTGGGACATTTCTACAACTAAAGTAAAAAGTAAAGTTTCCCTTTCAGACCTTGCGATCTATGGAGCAGATGATGTTAAGGTCATCCGTTTCTATGGCCAACGGTTAACGAGCAGGGTGTTATGTGGCCAGCACAACAACCAACCGTCTTTACTTTCCCCAACTAAAGTCAGGTACCCATTAGAGTTGGGTGGACTCATGGGCGCCCTAAAAATCCCAAAAATTCAAAACCCTTCACCGAGATTCAAACCCAGGACCTCAGGTTCGGAAGCCTAGCGCTTAACCACTCAGCCACCGCGCTCCCCTTTCAGCAACCGCGTATATTTAAATAACACTTTAAAAGTGTTATTTGGAGATCACATGTATGGATGCCGATGGAAACGTTATGCGCTATGGGCTTTCGTCTCGATGGCCACGGGTTTGAAACCCTTCCTGCTAAAACCCTCGAAGGACAATGGGTTTCAAAATCAGTATTAGAATTACCACGCAATCAGGGCCGCAAACTGCGTTTTTGTTTTTAACTTCCGTTCTTGATAGTCCACATGTAAAGTTTCAAAATACTCAGACACTGAACACTTGCATCAATGGCAGAAACATGTAGCCTACATAGAATTGTACAATGCAATTCCTTACTATTACTAATCTCTGCCCCTTATGGTACCATGCACTACACTCCTTAACTGTTTTTAAATCCGCATATAGGTAGGCTACCGGTTATTCCATTATTATTGACAATATAGAAGGCAGGAGAGCCCACTTTTATACGGATGTATGCAAACGCGACATGAAGCTCTTCAAAATTGACACTAGCAGCTGGGAAGAGGTGGCACTGGATAGATCCACATGGAGAGAGAGCATAAAGGAAGGGTCACGGATTGCAGATGTTATACACAACAGAAGCAGAAAGAAGGGTGAAAATGCAACGGCGCCTGGTGATTATATATGCCCAACCTGCGATCGCAGCTGTGTATCAAGGATTGGCCTCTTTAGTCACAAAAGAAGTTGCGAAAGGGAAAAGGTCGTCTCTCGAGACGTAAAATGCCTCAGATTGACAATATATTAGGCTAGTAATAGCATGCTGTGAGACACATAGTTAGTATTATTTGTTTGTATAGAGAGACGCACCATAGTTGGCAGACTTTGAACGCGACATCTAGTGACTTAGTTGTGTTATAGATTATAGATTATTTATGTTTTAATCATAGACATAAATAAATATAGACAGGCCGATTAAAGAGTTTTATGAAACGAAAATTTGTGACTTGCAATTTTGTGTACTTTATTATACAGCATTTATGAGCAGTATAAAAGTTAAGTATTCATATCTATTTCAGCCACACACCTATATATATTGTAAATAAGGAGGCAGTGTAGTTTTGTTTAATCTCTAAGAATGAAGATCATTTAAGTTTTCATAATTCGGAAATCCGAATACAATAGATATACATGTTTTCAAGTTACATGAAGTTACTTCCTTCGGCCAGTCTATATTTTTTTATGTCTATGGTTTTAATATAGTCAGTAGGTGTTGGCCAATCACAACAGCCTGTGCCGCCCCCATCTTTATCAAGAAAATACGCAATCTTTTACAGGTTTTACTGTCATTCAAAGCGCAAATTCATCGGCTGCACCCACCAGCCCATTGGGTGCCGGCCCGCCGGGCTATTGCCCGAATGCTCATATAGCTACTCCACCCCCCCCCCCCCTTTCCCTGTCGTCCTGTAGGAGGTTTAAGCTAGGATGTAATAACCTTCACAACTGAAGGAACAGCTAAAAACATGTCAAACAATGGAACAGCCTGGCTCAACACATCAGCGACGAAGACACAGTTAACGCAGGTCTTAGAATGAAGAAAATAAATTACATCATCAAATGCTTGATATTTTAGGTCTCCTTGTCGTTTACAACAAATAATAACAACATGATAATAATTATAATAAGTGTCTCATTATTTTAAAAATGTGATTGCATTTTTTCCTGTATTCGAAACTGCTATACAATTATTTTCTAATGTATCTAATAGTGAAAAAATTCACATACAAAATCTTCTATTCACTGCTTTTTATTTTGACAGCCTAGCGACAGTATGCAATGTTTATTTGGTGTAGGGTTGCGCCTCAATTGACTGTTATTTGCTTCTATATTTTTTTAAGTCTGCGACGTTAATGTCTTTACATTCATATTATTAATGGTTTCTAGCAACTGGTAGTAGGATAAATCAAAGTGTGAATACGTTTCTTGGTTTGGTGGGAGGTTTGAATCTCAAAATCCCGAATCGCTAAGCTCTTGAGACAGATATTTATTTTCATATATATATTTTTTTTCTTTAGTATTTTTTTTGGAAGGGAGATTTGAACCTCCACACCCTTTTTTTTGGGGGGGGGGGGGGGGTGCGCTCATGGAATTGGCTGACTAGTTTTGCTTTTGTATAGAAAACCAAAACCAAAGGTTGGCCTCGCCTGTTTTATACTTACGAAGAGTTCTATTGAAGTGTTAAAGGGGAGAATACTATGCTACAAATAATTATTTCTTTCGGCTTAATACATTTGACCTATATAATTAAACACTCATCTTCTCCTAAATTGAAAAAGGCTATATAAATTTACATATAACTTTAAAATACCCGATAATAAGGGTTCACTAGTGCCGGGCTCGGCAACCTGCGAATCGCGAGCCACATGCGACTCTTTAGTTCCATACACAAATATTATTTATTTTATTGAAATATTTTTCAGAATAGTTCCGAATCGTTTAACGAAGAATAGGCACCGATTCTATCTTTCAGCCTTATACCCCTCCCCCCATTACACGCGTCGTAAGTGTCGTCGGAAGCTCTCAAATGACGCCGTCGTCGGGTGTTTCTATGTAGGATTTAATTCGCTTTCGACGCAAGATCTACACTACGTGCTTTGGCTGTGACGTATAGTCTGTTATTTCAAGTAAATAAGTTAAAAGCCAATGATCTTCTCAAAGTTAGAAGCAATTTACAAGTAATGCTAATCCGGCAAGCTTTGCGGTACAATAGAAATTGCACAAAAAGGCAAACCATTTTCAGACCTACGTGCGTCTGAAGAACTGTTTCGTGATTTCAAAAAAACAACAACAAAAAAACCAGAAACCTTGAAAAAAAAAGTCAAAGCTATGCCACTATCCGCTAAAGCAGTACAAGATAGAATAGCTAAAATATCTTCAAATGTAACATATTTGCAGGTGGAAGATATTCAACTTTCTTCTGCCTTATGACTTGCTAGCCTTGCGACATAAAAGGCACGGCACAAGTTGCCCATTTGGTCTGGTATATGTCTTCCCAAGGTCCAAAAGAGGATCTTTCAGGATTGCTACTGTAGTGACAAACTAGAGGTGAAGATAGAGCGAATAAGATCGAGTTAAATAAAATCGTTTACACAGCAACTGATGGAGCCAGAAGTATGACAGGAAAAATTAAGGAGCCACAACGATTCTTTGGAGCCAAATAAACCACCGAATTCTTACATTTCACATGCACCAAGAAGCACTTTGTGCCTAAACATTTATGGCCGAAATAGTTGAAGTCATACATTTGATAATCATGATTGTAAACATCATCTTATCAAAAGCACTCTACCATCTTCAGTTGAAAGAGCTCTTTAACGAGATGGAGACACAGTAATTCCGACATCCTTGTTTACAATAAAGTGCGATGGCTTGAAACGTTTTTCTTTGTGTTTGAATGAAATAAATACATTCCTAAATGAAAAAAAAAGCATTAATCACCCTGAATAAGAGAACGACAAATGGTCGCAAAAATTGTACTTTATTGTGGATATAACAGCGAAATGAAATGAGCTGAATCTAAAACTGCAAGGAAAGTAAAACCCATCCTGGTTTGGGAGAAGAATTCGTTTATTTTGAAGAAAAATTAATTCATTTGGCAGAAGATATGCACTTACTTCATTTTAAATGTGTAAAGCAGTATCGCGATAAAAATCAATGCAACTATTGACACAAATTTCTTCAGCACAGTTATAAAAAAATCAAAGATTAATTCTTGACAGATTTGAGCAGTTCAACAAAACTATTCTAGCATTCCTTATAAATCCTCTCAACACAAATCGTAACGAAATCCACATTGAGCCATTTGAAATGGATACTGGATATTTAGAAATTAAATAGATCGATTTAAAAAGTAAAGCTTTGTGGAGTGGAAAATTTACAGAGTCAAAAAGCAAGTTAAAAAAGTTGGAGGTCCAGAAATGTATTTACGTTACGCAACAAATGTGACAACTTTAAAAGAAATGTCTCGAGTTGAGGCGCTTAGCCGATATTCGACGCATGGAATAGTTTTCCAGAATGCTACAGTGAGGTGAAGTTGTCATTTGAAGTACTGACTATCTTTAGATCGAAATATTCGTGCGAGCAAGTGTTATATTCAAATATAAATAATTGTAATAGCAACTGATGGAGCCAGAAGTATGACAGGAAAAAATAAATAGCAACTACAATTCTTTGGCGCAAAATAAACCACCAAATTCTTAACTTTCTCCGCATAATACATCAAAAAGCGCTTTGAATCCAAACATTTCCGGACGAAATAGTTGAGGTCATGAATTTGGTAATGATTGTTACCAGAATTTGTCAAAAGCACTCTACCATCGTCAGTTTAAAGAATTCTTAGCGAAACGAAAACTCGGTATTCCGACCTCCTTCTTTACAAAAAGTGTCATGGCTTTCCAAGGGTAAGCAATATTGCGACAAAACCAGTAAAACTGCTGACACGAGTTACTTCAGCACAGTTATAAAGAAAAATTAAAGATAAATTTGCTGACAGATTTGAGCAGTTCAAAACAAACAAAACAATTTTTGCCTTTATTCAAAATCCTCTCAACACGAATAGTTACGAAATCCACATTGAGCCATTGGGAATCGATACTGGATCTCAATCTCTAGACCCGCATTTGATCGATTTAAAGTTTAAAGTTTTGTGGAGTGGAAAATGTACAGAGTTGAAAATCGATTTGGAAGAGTTGAAGGTCCAAAGAAATACGTAACGCAACAAAAGTGGACAGCTTTTTGTTCCACGCATGGAATAGTCTTCCAGATTACTACAGTCAGGTGATGAAGTTGGCATATGAAAAACACTATTTATATAAAGATAATTTGATAATTTTTCTTATGAATAAAACGTTTAGTTTTTGTTTTGTTTTTAAATCAAAAAACTTTATTTATGCGAGTACTATTTATTGTTTGGAAGAACAAAAATTTGTGGCTCTTTAAAAAAGTTTAAATTTTGTAAATTGTAATTTTTGGCGCTTTCGACTAAAAGGTTGCCGACCCCTGCACTAGTGTTGACATAGAAAAAGGGAATTAAATATTGCCGTCTTGATAGATATGGCAGCAATAGGTTACGGTCCTATCCGTTATTTAACCATTTTTTTTTTAAAGACATTTTTATGTTTTTTTTTTTTTTTTTTATTACAGCAGAAAAAAAAAAAGACTTCATTGCATTAATATTTGACCCTCGCTGTGGTTATCTCAGATATTACCAACAAAAAAACATCCTTTAGACCAGCTCTCCATGACCCTACTGCACAAGTGTAAAGTTCAACCAAGTAGTCAATAAGTTATTCACCGAAAGGACATCATAAAGTAGCGCGCTTATAACATAGCATACAACGAATATGAAAAGTTTCGATTGTAGCATAATATTAGTAGGTCTCGTTCCTTAAATGTCCCGTCGTTTGTCAATGATCATACCATGAGAAGCAATGTTCTCTCAAACGCCGGGAATGGGCATTATAGAAGGATTGCTAATAGTTCGACAAATACGCTGGACAGGGCATGTAATCCGTATGGAAGATGACCGCAAGCCAAAGGCAATCAACTTGGTGAGCTGAAAGGTGGAGGGGTAAGCGCTTGGTTTCCGAACCGGGATCCCGAATTCGAATCCTGGTGAAGACTGTGATTTCAATTCCGGGATCTTTGGGCGCCTCTGAGTCCACCCAGCTCTAATGGGTACCTAACATTAGTTGTGGGAAAGTAAAGGCGGTTGGTCGTTGTTCTTGCCACATGACACCCTCGTTAACCGTGGACCATAGAAACAGATAATCTTAACAGAATCTACCCTATACAGTGCAAGGTTTGAAAGGAGAATTTACTTTTTGGCGTAATAGAGGCGCCCCCCCCCCACTCCGAAACGCTTTAAAGATCAAATTAATCGTCAACTTTTTTTAACTGACATAGAAGAGATCCGCAGGCTGAAGGCTTTGCCGAGGACAGACGCCGTTCCTCAAGGGTCGTTATATGGTGGAGTCACGCACGGCCACTGAGGAAGAAAATGGAGGGGATCCTAAGGAGATGCTCGGCCTTCGGTCTCGCCTCTAGTCTCGATTGTCTTGGGACTCGAGCCGCAGGAAACAGGAATGTGATCTATTTACTTGTTGAATCTCTCCCAGACTCTCTCTCTCTCTTTTTCGCCTGTGGTGTATTTGTGTGTGTTTTGGCCCTGTGATGTAAGGGTGCTCTTGTCCTGTGGTGTGTGTTTTGGCCCTGTGATGTAAGGGTGTTCTTGTCCTGTGGTGTGTGTTGCTCTTTGCACTAGCTGTGTGTTTTTGCCTCATTAAGTGCTTGTGTTTTAGCTATGGGATGTGTGTGTGTATAAGTCCTGTGATATATGTGCGTGCTTTCAGTTCTAGCGTATGGGTGTGTGTATGGATGTGAGTGTTTGTATGTTTCAATGCCTAGAAAAAAAAGAACGTATCAAATAAAGGTTTACAGATAATTGGTGAGATGGTCCAAACCACTTCACTGAATATTTTTTATTTCAGTTGCATGTAGAAATATAACAATACATCAAGAAGCAATTATGTAAGAATAATATGACCAGAAAGAAAGAAACTGACAGAATGCTTATATTACTGAATACTTATAGAAGGAAATACATAAATTGATGTAGACATCAAGAAGATTTTAAAAAAAAAGCTCACCTTGTTGTGGAGCTGTGAACAAAGAAAAATCTTTTATTTTTTTTTTGTATAGTAGAAAAAAAAGACGTAATTGTATGCTCTATGTATTCAACATTCCTGGTTCTATGACATATAAGATACATCCATTACTAGTTTTGTATATTATATAACAAATCATTTTTTTTATAGCTTTTTTGTTATCAATTCCTACCTAAAGACAATCACACAGCAATCTCCTCTATACCTTAATTGTTTTAGCATGACTGTGGGATTTTCTATGCTGAATAAAGAAGTACTTAAAATTTTTATATTTTTATTAGGAAACGTACCAACAGTCCTGATGAGGTCAAAGTGTTCTAAGAGTTGGTCCAGCTTCGTGTTGTTGTATGGTGACACCTGTGTTAAAATAAACAAGTGATAATAAGCGTGGTCGAGAGGCCAAGTGCGCTTGAACTTGGCTTGGCTTGAATACCTAGAAGGGGGCTCGAGGTTCGAGCGCCTAAAGGCAGCACGGAAAACCAACTCCTAGATACCCCTTCCCCCCCAATGGTTCACAAATGAGATTGGACCAAAAGCGCTCTGAGCATGCTATAAGGATGAAAATAGCGCTATATAAAAGCTATAATAATAATAGTGATAGTCATATCCAATTTTGGTATCATCTTCTGCAGGGGCACTTGGTACAAAGCGAATTTCGAAATGCATATATAGGATCTATGTTAAGGCCATCTGTTTCTTTGGCCAACGGTTAACGAGCAGGGTTGCAGCACAACAACTAACCGCTTTTACTTTCCTAAACTAAAGTCAGGTAAGCAGGTAAGTTTCCCTTTCAGATCTTGCGATCTATAGGGCAGATGATGTTAAGGCCATCTGTTTCTATGGCCAACGGTTAACGGGTGTCATGGGGCCAGCACAACGACCAACCGCCTAAACTTTCCCCAACTAAAGTCAGGTACCCATTAGAGTTGGGTGGACTCAGGGGCGCCCTAAAAATACCGAAATTCAAAATCCCAGTCTTCACCGAGTTCGAGCCCAGGACCCCAGGTTCGGAAGCCAAGCGCTTTACCACTAAGCCACCGCGCCCCCTATTAAAGTCAGGTACCCATAAGAATTCGGTGCACTCAGGGGTGCCCTAATAATCACCGAGATTCGAACCTGGTTCGGAAGCTAAGTGCTTAACCACTCAGCCAGCAAGACCTTGCGCTAATTAGGCAAAATAAAAATAAAAAATACTGCTGTATGCACCTTGCACCCTCACGGGGTCAACAACCGACATTATTTTTAAATGATATGTCGACAAACTTTTTTTGCCCTTTCTTCATTTATCTTAGACCGCACCAATATCTCTTCCCAATTTGCATTCCACTCCTTTTATCCCAAGATAGACAACAACAGCTATGTACAGATAAGTTAAACTAAAAGCCCATTTTGCGTTCATTGTTTGTCTTTTTGTTTATTAGCAGCTGGCGAAGCCCCCGTGGCCCAAACGTCCTTTGATTTGTTTTTTTCTCTAGTTCAGCAGGGTGTCCGATACGTATGATTATTTTATGTTCAATATTATTATGTAAGAAATGTAGAATCTACTTGTCCAAAGATTATTACGGTCACTGGTCACCATCCCTCCCTCTTAACAACGAAGCTTGTTAGTGGGAAAAGTTCTTTGTTTTACAAGGCGTTTGTCGATTCTGAGAGTCTGGACATTTTTACACTTGTCCAGAGGCAAAGACAAAAATCTTCAGGCATGTATCTTTTGATTAATTATTTATAGAGATCTCGTGAAAGTGATTTATTTACAGAAATATATCGAGTATCGATAAAGATTTGTTTGTTTACAAAGTGGAGCATACAAAAGCGTAAAAACAAAAGACATACATAGCTTTTACGAAGCATAACCTGCAGACGTGTAATAAAAGATAACACAATAATACCTGAAAGAAAAAACCCAGAACTGCCAGACCGAACGGGTGAGACATGGCCACCTTGACATCAGCCAGATGGGCCTGATGGTGGACCAGATGCAGCTGGAACAAAGAGAGAGTTGTCAGTGACATTATTTAAACAAATCTATTTAATGACAAACTACAAATCTGTTGAAAAACTGAAAAACAATTTTATACAGTAGATAAAACTCTATACTTTGTTGAACCCTGCAGAAGGCCTACATCTATATGCATGTGGCGATCCTGAATCCATTGGTGAAATGAAGCAGAAAACATTAAGTATTAAAAGTTTTCAAGCACGCTACGGTGAAGTTTGTCTAATGACTAAGTTTAATAATAAGGCATTTATTCTCTGCTCATTACTATCCAAACCTTTCCCAAACCCATCAAATAAACGAACTGTAGATTTTCTTCATTGGCGGATAACTATTAAAAACTAGCTATTTGGTGGATACGTGTAAAAAAAAAAAAGGAATTAAAGTAATTAAGATGAGTGCCATCAAGTCAAGATGTTATTTTGTTTCATTGTATGTTAGCTAATAGTATTTTGTTCCTTTATTTTGTACATCTATATCCCCCAAACCAGGTTAAGGAGGGCATAAGAGATGACCCCGGAAGCGCTATTTTTCCCTCACTGGCATAGAGGAAAGTAGCAGATTTTCTCTGAAAGAAAGTTGGGAAGCCTTCACGAAGGTCGTTGCACGAACATTTGAGACCCCCCCCCCCAAAAAAAAAAAATCTAATGTAGATGTCAGACGCAGAAAATGTCAAAAAAACTTATATAGACCCATTGCCGTACAATGTCTTTGTCTGCATTAGATGAGGGAAAAATATGCAGGTCGCAACTGGGTTTGCGTAACCATGTGAAACACTGTAATCCTTAATCTTTGAAATCGAAGACATAGCCTATTATTCATTGATATCTATATCTTCTAAGTGTTTACGCTAATTAGTAGATTTATTAGAACAATGTATCAGTAAGTAAGATTACTGAAACTCTTCATTATAGTGTAAAACAATAGGTAGTTACCTCCATTGGGAAGTGTTTCCCATCTAGAAGATGTTCCGATCCCCTGGAGTCCTGGGCCCCCCAGTGGAAGTGGTATTGCACTAATTTGTACTCGTCGGGCAGACTTCCTCCACGTAGTATAATTGGTGTGCCAGAATATTCCACTTCCACTAACAGCAAAGACATAAAGCAAAAAACAAATCTTTAGTATAGACTTAGTGACCTGACATATATACATTTAGCACATAAAAACGAAAATACCAGTTTGTTGCTCAGAATGTAAGGAGTATTTATCTCTTCGTCTCGTAGACCTTGTGATGTATAGGGCAGAGGATGTTAATATCATCTGTATTTTTGGTTAACAAGCATGGTGTCATATGGCCAGTACAACGACCAACCGCTTTCCTCAAATTAAGTCAGGAACCCATTACTGTTGAGTTGAGTCAGGGGACCCTGAAAATTAAAAAAATTAAAAACCCCAATCTTCAAAGAGATTGGAACCCATGACAGCAGGTTTGAAACCCAAGCGCTAAGCCATTTAGCCACGGCTACCCAAGGCCTGTTTTGCATTGAAATACCAGAAGTCACCATTCTTCAGTTTCCTTTCGGATAGAACCTAAAAAGGATTATATTCTTTCTAGAAACATTTCTGTATAAAATTGATGAGGTCAGTTACACTTGATAAGAGAACTCCCTTAAATTTGCACGTGAGACCTTAAGCCCATTTTTAAAAATGATAATTAATAAGACCTCATCCCGTGATCAATGGTTTTTACTGTTCTATTCAGTCTATTTGACATGTGTCGGATAAATTTAAGGAGCTATTTGACATGGTATCGATACTCATTTTTGAAAACTAGTAATTTTAATATGTACCTTAAGTGGTGTTATCAATATGTTCGGTACATATGTGGATTGTTCTTGGCCTTTGGCAATCATTTTGATATTTGTCTTTCTGATTTAAAAACCTGTGGCATTTTACGTCTCGAGACGAACTCATGAAATTACATTGTATGTATGACCAATCCTTGAAACGTATTATTATTATTAATAAATGTATTTGTTTTTATACAAAATTATAAATTTAGAAATTATAAATCTAGAAACTATAAATTTAGAAATGTATAGCTTCCAAATGTAACAAGTTTGCTTTTGCAATAGATGGGCTTTTATTTTGTCCCTTGGAGGAAATTTATTATATTTTCCTGTTGTAAACTAATTATAATGCTAATTTTTTAATGTCACATAACAAAAAGCAGCTGCTACATTAATTTTTATTTTATATTGTATTTCTGCAGAGCAAGATCATGGTTATATGTTGTCACGGAATGGAACCGAGCACGGCCATTTAGAACAACAAATTATTAATGATTTCATTGGTTGAATATTTACATCACAAGGTCATGGCGACATATTAATTCCAGACCATATAAGGAGCGCTGGAGAAGTTCAACGTGCGCGAAAGGAGATTGGCTGTTTCTAAAATGCGTGAAGAGGTAGATGGTCACAACTTTTTAAAGGACGGATATATTAAGTAGGGAGCTAGAACGACGACAGTAAATTTGTTCTAATTAAATTGTATTGTACAGTGTGTATATTGTTAAAGTGATTCCTAGTTCCAGAATCAAAGCTTTGTATTTACTGTTAAAGGATCTCAGTATTTTAATTTATTGTTTGCATTTGCATCTCCCGCATCACGCTATTGAGTGTTCATTCATTGTTTAAAAAATGTATAACTTCTGAAACGCATTGTCTAACCAACACAATCTCATCGTAACATGAAGACATCGTTCTCATCTGGCACCAAAACATATATCGTCACACTTAAATATCAAATAGTAATACTATTGGACCTTCTTGTTCCTTTCTTCATAAGCCCGAAGTAGCCCCAAAACATCTAACGCATCCTAGAACCATAAAAACCTTCTTTGTACAAAGTATTCAATAGATCACATCTCAATATCTGCAGTAGTAATGCTAAACCCAAGGATACGCTTAGAAGTAATCTTCTCCTTTGAAGGAAAGTAATTTATATTTATAAATGACATTAGTTTTGTTTTGTTATCACGGAGAAATAAGTTATCGTTGACAATTAAACATAAAAATTAATTAACAGAGACTTCAAGCTAATAGGAGTAGATATTAATAGCCATCATTTTATTACGTCACATCCTCTCAAGTACTTTACCCAAAGACAACCACAACAAGTGATGACGTAATATAAACATATACGCACGTGTTTCACGTATCATCTCTTTATCTTCTTTTTCAAAAGATTTACCAAGACGACAAGTAAAGGCTCTGAGTTGTCGTATTACCTGTGTGACCTCCCTTGTTGGTCAAGGTTAAATTGACGCCAACGGTACTGGCGTAGTCTGAGAAATTGAAATAACGTAGGTTTGGGTTGTAGAGGGCGCCAGCAGGTATGTTGATGGGGGACTGCATTTTCCCGCCACAGTCTGGGTATTTAATAAACCAATTATCTGGACCTAGAAAAAAACATTAAAACACAACTTCTTACTGGGAATATATTTGAAGGTGTAGAAAGAAAGGAAAAGACTTTTTATAAGCAAACCAACACATACACTAACACAGTCACACACTCTCGGTCCTACATTTACTAGTTAATTCTGACACCCCAAAAAAAACAAAACAAGGATTTATGTATAAGAAAAAAATGTGGGATTACAATGTCATCATAGGGTCCACCTTCACCTCAGGTCTCTTGACATCCATTGGAGGAAAAGCAGATAGATTTTGTGCTGGCCACACGAGTTGCTCGTTAGAATTTCATCAGTGAAAGATGTACTTAATTTAGTTTAGTAGTTGTAAGCTTACACTTCGCAAAACGCTGAAGCGCATTGAAAGAAGGTTCTTATAAAAAGCACATAAGAAACAAAGTGTTAATAAAACGCCCGTAAGCTACATGAGGAGCCGCATGATTGGAAACCTCTGAGATGTTCAACTCAAGATATAGTTATCTTGTTATCAAGCATTTCTAATATGATAATGAGAAAGAGGAAACGCGAGTGTCACGCATTTAATGTTATGCACTGAATTCAAACATTACATCTGGACGTAATGATACGTGAATTAAACAGAAAACGAAAGGAAAAAGAAAATTCCCCATTCAGACCATGCGATCTATGGGGCAGATGAGTTAAAGGTTCATCTGTTTCTGTGGCCCACGGCTAACCAGGGTGTCATGTGGCCAGCACAACAACCAACCGCCTTTACTTTTCCTAAAAAAAAAAAAAAAAAGTCAGGTACCCATTAGAGCTGGGTGCACTCAGAGGCGCCCAAAGATCTCTAAATTAAAAATCCCAGTCTTAACCGTTTGATTGTCAAAAGAGCTGAGCCGAGGCTCTTCGAGCTCTATGCGTGTAAACCTGCTTGAATAACCGTTCTGTCTGGAAGAGATCCTAGTCAATGCCTATGTAAAGCATTGCTATTTCTGATATATCCGGCACTACAGGCGCATGGACTAGAATGTATGGCCGAAGACCGAGAACACCGGGAACCTCCACCATTTTCCTATGTTGTACCAAGCTAACCGTTCAGGACTTGCCATTAGTGTAACGGTCCCTTGAGGAACGGCGCATGGATTATCGACAGGGACGTGGAAGCTCTCTTTCAACTCCGCACCGTGCAATTGGGAAAGCTCTCGCATTCCCTTGGACACCAGTCTTTATCAAGATTTAAACTCGTACACGGTTCGGAAGCCAAGCACTTTTTCCCTCAGCCACCGCGCCTCCTTTCTTTGTTTTTTAAACGACTGTAAATATTTATCATTGTTATCTCCCCTCTCCTTTATTTCATATGTCGATGGCATTTGAACATAAAAACACTTATATTAGTTAGACATACCTCCATATGTACCTTTCTCATAGTTCCACGCTGAAAACAAAAGGAACAATTGTTGAGTTTGACATGAGCGCATACAATAAATAAACAATGCATGCACTTCATATTAAGCTGCAAATATAAATGAAAACATTTCGACATTCTTGTCGCGTTTATTGCTCGGCATGTGTCTCTCACGGCACGCATTAACAGAAATAAATCCACGCAGAGACGAACTCAAGCGATTCATTACACACCTGGTCGCAAAACATGTGTTTTCATACATCACCTACATACCAAATGTCGCCAGATGTTAGAGAGAGTGTAACAATTATATTAACTTAAAAAACAAATTTTATTTTCCAAATTTACAAAGCTTGTATCAACTCCTTTTGTCTGCCTGTGTGTCTGTCTCGTAAACATTTTGTACACCTTTTTTTTTTTCGTTTGGCATTATTGGATACATCTTATCTTACATATAAAAGACGTTATTTCAAGGAAGAAGATAATTAGGTGCTACGAATTTCTGGTGTCATTCTAGTCATGCATGTTAATTATTGACTTAAACTCTGCTAAGGCATTGGTTTTCCTGGCTGATTCAGGAAACCCATTCCATTTTCATCCAAGTTGAAAACTTGGCACAATTATTCATTATCACAAACAAAACACACAAATATATCGAAAAATTGACTCATCCTTTTAAGAATTGGTTTTAATTAATTTGTTTTATATATCGACAGTACTAGCTCGTATCTTCTCTCTCTCTCTTTCTCTCTTTCTCTCTCTCACACACAAAATTCATGTCCCACATTTTGTTATTAGTGTAACTTTGCACAAGTGCATCTTAAAGTCTGTCTAGCCTTTGTCTATAATAGACATAATTTCCCCTATGAATAGGACATTATGTGTATTTTCATGCACTAATTACAAACTTGTCGCATCTGCTTCCACTGTTGATATGCCGACACTGATAAATATTGCAACAGTCAGGCTATATGTGCTGCGAGGTGACAGCGCCATCTTGAATTGCCTGAAAGATAAAGAAAAAGTAATCTGAAAAAATAGAAATGGAATAATTCCTACTTTATGCTTTAATAGTAGAGTAAACTTGAGTCTTACCTTTGCAAAGGGAAGGTCATATGCAAAGAGAATATTACTGATAATCAGAAACAAGAAAAATACATTATAATTTTTACAAAGTTTATATCAACTCATTATGTTTGGTAAAAAGTTTGTGGAGGATGCGTGGCGCCTCCGTGGAAACGTCTTGTAGTGGCACTAGATAGGCTAAGTACGAATAGCGAACCAGGCCCCTTGCAGGATTCTCTGTGTCAGCTTTTTTTATTTTTTTTAATCTCACTCGGGGTAGGGATGGAACAAATAGCCCGCACACCAGTCCAACAAGTCTGCAACACTGTTTCACGCAGGGGGCCGGCATCAGTTAGCTTTAGCCGTTAAGCTGGAGGGGCGGTCCTAACACGGAATAGCGGCGGTCACAGTAAGGAACATGAGACAAGCTCCCCCATGGTTAGCGCTGCTTGCGGTCAATTATAGCGAGTGGGGCCCAGGAACGGGGACGGTGCGCCGTGTACGTGGTACGGCCCACTCTAGCCCAATCATTATGGCCGTCACTGTTGGGAGCCTTCAGACAGGACAGGGGTGAAGAACCCCATGTTCAGGCCAGGCTGTTGGATACAAGCCTTTCTAACGATCAACGGGATAATGGATGGCGCCTTTGGTGCCAATTCCCTACTGGACTACATTGAAGGAAAAACGTTTGTGTACGTTATTTCTCCGACACCCAATAACACAAGAATCATTAAAAAAAAAAAAAAAGAATTAACAAATTAGTTTTTTAACTATAGATAATTAATTATTTTGTTTGGTGTTTTGAACAAGGGAAAGAAATTGTACTTGACTGAAGTGGTGGTATAAGCTGAATTAGTCCCCTTTATAGGTCGCTGCTTTAAAGTAAGTTTAAAAGAAACATTAAATAACTATAAAATTTTTTATAATCATAAGCACCTCACTAGCAGAGTGGTCAGTAAGTCGGCTTGAAAAGGCGTGAGCCAAGAGTTGGAATTCAGGTCGTTCCCCTCCTTTTTTATGTAAATGCTGTAAAAAAATGATTTAAAATTCATCTAGATATCCCTTTCCTTACCCTTCGCACCCACTCCTTCAGGTATTTCCAACTGGTCCATATAGCTGATAGAATCATAGCATATTGATTAAGCTAAAAGCATGAAATAATATTAGTTCCCCTGAGTAATCTTTACGTCATTTCAGTACAACCTGTTGTCACGCAGCACAATTTCATGTACAGAATTTCAGCTCAATAAGATTATGCAAAAGTCTATTTTTGTACAAATTTTTTTTTTGTAAATAACAGATGCGTGGATTAATAGCAAGAAGCGAAACAGGTTTTCAAGTAAGTCAAACCTACTTCTCTAACTTACCATACTAGTACGTTTGAACTGTTGAATAAGTTAAATGTAAAAAAAATGTCATTTTAAAAAACTTGTTTATTTTGAGTGATATGGTTTCAATTATTTTGAATTCGTGCTGCTTTTCCAAAAGGTTCTGATCGAGCCGTAATTTGAACCTGAGCCTCCATGATGGAAGTCAACATGTCTTATGATGTTTAGCCAATGAACAATTCGAGTATTTATACAATTTTACAACAACACTAGATTTTATGAGGGAATTCGTGTGTGTGTGGGGGGGGGGGGAGTGGACGTAAGCTTGCAACTAGAACTAGCGCACCAAAAATTACTAGACTTTTTACGTGTATATAGTAATACATATAAAAATACTAAAATGAAATAAAATAAACAAAAGCGTTATAAATTTATGTTTGCATACTATAAAATTATTTCCACGCATTATTTATTTGTGTGTGTGTGTGTGCAATGTAAGCAAAATTTGAAGAGACCGAGGCTTTACCGAAATTCCAACGCATGATTCCCCCGTTTCGGAAGTCGGCCACTTGATCATTAGGTCACCTTTTGTTTAGAGCTAATACAAGGGCCAGCCTCCTTTAGAGCTTAAATATAAGTCAAGATTGGAACTAGGCTACTTAATAAACAAATAACTTCATCTCCCTACCAAGTTATGTATTAAGTTTAGCCTCTTATTTTTATACTTATTCTTTTTATTTTTATCCAGGAGTAGTCGACCTTTTGACGTTTATTAATATGAAACAGATTTATGCTATGATTAAAATTAAGTTATTAAATGGAGAAATAACACCAAACCCCAAGTTATGGGAGAAGTTTCTATTGCTTATAACTATCTTGCTGGTTTTCTAACAAGTCTTGTCACCGTATAAAGAGAGACAAGAAAAATATAAAAAAATACTTCTTAAAAAAAAAGTTTATATTATTAAGTGTTAGTCTACAAATTAATTTGGATCAATCATGTAATTAAATGTGTAATAGATCTAGGCTAATAACAATAATAAATATGTGCGTTTACAAATATTTTTTACCAATTGTTTTTGTTTTGCGCAATTCGATACTTTTAGCTTTTTTTAATGCCTAATGATCATCTCC